>JAGFPH010004138.1:1061-12819 GCA_018207615.1 Philaenus spumarius
CAAAGGTGCCCCACTACTTTAATAATAAACCTTTAGACACACTGGTGTCTCTTACATTTGTCGCGTCTGAGGCATGTCTCATTTAACACCAACCTGTGCTACCGAATGAGAACTTACACACTGCGTGATACAGTTGATTGACGCAACATCTCTGCTTCACACATCTCGCGAGACCGGTTGGTTGGTGTTTGGTAAGCCAGCCTCGCGCATGCGCACATCGAACGTACAGTCGGCCGTCTGCAACGTACGTGTTGTTTTGTTGCGTTCAGTTTTCATGTTATCTGCATTGTGTTTAGCATTGATGTCAAAATACCGTTTCCAGAAAATGAACAAGTCAATATTGAGTATATAACATTGATGAATCCCAATAGAATTTACCATAGTGATCGTTCATCTGTTGAGTAGTTTATGGATAAGTCAAATTATATTGTATTTAACTAATAATAATATTATTTTCATAAATTCTGCAAACATATAATTTTTACTGTTTAATATTTTCGTGTAATAAATTGCAAGTTGTTGGCAACACTGTATTGTTGTTTATTTTCAAAAATGTTTTATCCGTCTAGTTATTTTAATTTAAAAATAAATTTCCCTTCTTCTCGGGAAATCATTTTAAGTTAAATCCGAACAAACTTCGTAACGTCATATTGCAAAGAAAGTTCAGAGTTTGAGTAAATTGGTTTAAGAAAAGCTGAGATATTATATTGTCTTTATCATTAGTGCTATGTTCAAATATATTTTATAGAACATTTTTAGTAGAACGCTTTGTAGTTTTCGATTAGCTGTTTTAGTTTCAATTGAACTATTTTAGTTTGGCTTCATTTCTGTTACGTAAAGTTAGGTTAGTTTTGTTTAAGCAGGTAGCTCGTATAGATACACAGTTTCATCGCGTGTGTAGAGTATGTTTTAGAACACTTTTATTTACACGTTGATACGGAAATAAAATATTTGGCTTATCCTTAAAAATTATGATTTTAAGTATTTTATAATAATTCTTTAACTATAAACACTGTAATTAAAAAAACTCAGTTAAACTTTTTTTAAATACTCTTATAGCGCGTAGCATTGCCGCCAAGGGAATTTACTGACAACTATATGCAATTTGAATGCCATGCCCTCTTTTATATAATATCAACTGTGTTTTTCCAAAAAGTCCAATAGGACGTTCGTTTCGTTCGCTATACGCAAAAAAAGTTCTTACTTTACTACTTTAATCCTTACATTCAAGTTGTTCGTACTGTAAGTTTTTTCTTTAAATTTTAATTACATTATTGTAAAATTAAAAATAAATACATAGTTTAAATTAAAGAGAAAAAAACAGATTTATATCCTATTCGCTTTTTTGCACATTATTGTACTTAAGAATTTAGCTTTATTTGGCCTGCATTTGCCATTTTGGCAACAACAAAATTAAAGGACCTTTTAGTGCATTAGTAAACGTTTTTATTGTGAGATTTTGTGTTCAGATTAAAATTTTATCTAGTTACTTTCTGACAAGGCAAGCTCATTAGTTATTTCCTTAGAAGAAGCTTACTAAACTATTAAATGATAGAATATTTTTACAAATAAATATTGATAAGTGATCATTCAATTTGAAAGAAACGGAAACAGGGCTAAGTATTTGTCTGTATAATTTGTTTACATATTTTCCCGCGAAGGGAATACAAAGGAACATCAGCTCATACAGTTATTAATGTGATCAAAATGCTTTTATTTAATTCTTTGAAGTTTGTTGTTTGAAAAATCACGTGTGTATGAAACATTATAAAGACGAACTATCAAATAAAATTATTATATTCATTACCATAGCAAACAAGTGCATAAAATATCAGATTAAACAGCTGATTCTGATAATCAGCTTCTCAGCGCAATTTTTTGGACAATCTTTGTTGTTTATTTCATTTTACTTGGCTTAACGGAAACATATATATACTAGGGGAGACCCCTGCGTGCTCCGCACGCCAACCCCCACCGGTACCTTCCAAAAACACATGTTATGTTTTATTTATAATAAAGGTGTAGGATTAATAATAACCTCAAAAGTAAGATGGTAAATAATGTTAAATGTTCAAATCAAATTGTTTCGTATATTTTATAACATCAGTTATAATAATGGTTAAAAGAACCAGGAAGGCTCAGGTCTACACTTTAAAACCCTAACCTAAAAGCTAGAAATACAAAAATGATTGCTTCAAATTTTGATGAGAGTAAGAGATAGTGGAATGACAGGTTTGGTGTATAGCAAGCTCTGTCAATTTATGCCTTTTTAATGTGTAAAACATAACTGTTATAAGTGTAGTTTGTATATAAATGTTTAGTTTTGGAAGAATTACAGCACAGTGAGTTTTGTTTTGTACCATATGTATTTTTAGGGACAGTTTTCAAGAAAAACAATAATTAAATTGCAAGTTAAATCTCAATTAAATGATTGGTAGTGTGCAAGGTTGACTTAGGACCAGATAAGACTGTGTTTGATTTAATAGTAGGTACTATATTGACTTACTACAGTGTTTGCTTTAATAATGCTATATTGACTTTTGCTGATTTTGATCAACAAGAATAATTTGACATTTCTTTTATCAGAAATTTAATAGTGTATATAGGGGAATTAATGTCACTAATTGCCTTGACTATTATTATTTAGCAATATCTTTGATATAGGCTATAGTTATCAGAGTTTATGCACATGTTTTAATTTTGTGACAAAGGTATTAATAAGTAATTTATATAATTTTTTTTTAATTATTTTTAACATACAGTAACTGTAATAATGGATGGTAATAACTGTGGGGATTGCCACAATAAAGTAAATGACAGTGACAAGGGTGTTGGTTGTGAAGGACCATGCCAAAAATGGTTCCACACTAATTGCATTGAAATGACAGATGAAGATTATGACGTTTTATGTGCAAGACAGGATTTAAAGTGGTGGTGTCAAAAATGTCTAAGGGATCCAAGTATGCATAGTAACAGTATTATGTCAGGCTCACTTGAAGAAGATAGGAATACTTTTTGTTTGCTTACAGATGAAATAAATACACTAAAAAAGGAGAATATGAATTTAGAGTGTGTTAATTATAATATGTCACTACAGCTAAGTAATGTAGTGTGTGAAACCCATGAGTTGCAAGGCAGGCTTGTGACTATTCTTAATGATTGTCTAAAGAAAGAAACAACTATACAGTGTCTTAAGGAAAAGATTAACAAATTGGAAACACAATCACAACAATATGATATATTGCCTAAGCAAAATATATGCAACATTATGAATTCAAAAATAAAAGAGGTACCAGCTGCAGGAAAGAAAAACTTAAGAATTAAAAATAAAGGAAACAAAACGAAGAAGATAATTGTTGTTGGAGACAGCCATGCTAGGAACATTGCAGGAGAATTGAAGACCATGGTTGAAGGAAACTACGAAGTTTTAGGATATGTTTATCCAGGTGCTCCTATAGCACATGTAGCTGAAAAGGCACACAGTATTGGAAAAAAGCTTACGGAAAATGATGTGTTAATTGTTTTTGGAGGATCAAATGATGTTACACCTGGTAGTAACTATGGGTACAATATTAAAGATGCATTGGAAAAGGTCCTTCCAATTTCGTTTAAATCTAAAATTATAATTAACACTATACCCAGCCCTCCTAATACCTTGTTAAGAAGCCATCTAGTTAATAATGCAAATCAAATTATACATAGACACATCAACTCAAGCAAAAACAAAAAATTGCACAACATTTCTATCAACTTTATAAATGATAGAGTGTCATCATATGATTTTAACAGGAGTGGTCATTTGAATAAACACGGGAAATCAGTGGTGTGTACCAGGCTGATGGAGTTGTTGAGAAATAAAACAAATAAATTAAAGAAGAAAACAGGTCTAGAGAAATGGTTGGAAACAACTAAGGAACAGGAAGCAAAGAAGAACTACATTCCTCCCTCAAAAACTACCTTCCTCGATAGATGGCTGGTGAAGGGAAAATCATCTCTAAAACCAAGTTCATGTTCTTCTACATTCCCGACAAGGGAACTACAGGACACTGATGATAATGTTGATTCCTGTCTTCAAACTTCAGTGTCTATTTATGGTGTGTCTCCAAATCAAGGTGACTCGGAACTTTCTTTGCCTCATGGAAGTTTAAGGAAAACAAACTGTGCCACTGAGTCTAATAAAGAAACTAACACTTTAGATTTAAGTATAACAGTAAATTCCAGATTAGGTTCAATTTTTTTAGAAAAGAAATAAATGTGAATGAGGTTCAGGGGCATGGTTTTGGTCAGACAGCTTCTTTTAATAATCCGGGTTTTAAAATAATCCATCTGAATGCACAGTCAGCCAGAAATAAAATTGATGAAATTTGTTTGTTATGTAAGGAATGTGAACCAGACATATTGATTTTAACAGAGCATGCATTCAGACAGTATGAAGTAGATTCATTTAATATTCCCAATTTAAAAAATGGGAATGTATTCTGTAGAACTGTGTACAAGGGTGGGGGAGTAATTATATTTTTGAAAAGAAATATTTTGTATAAAAAAGTGACATTAAAACAAGATCTGTGTAGGGAAAAAGACTTTGAAATAACATCCATTCAGATAGTTACGGAGGGTAAAATGTCTATAACAGTGATAGGATTATATCGTTCTCCAAGTGGAGATATTAACTTTTTTTTTTTCAGGTCTGGAAAATGTTTTAGATCAGCTTGCAAAAGAGAACAAAACTTTTATTATCATGGGAGATTTTAATATAAATGTGATGGACACAAATCATTTGACTACACAAGGACTCAGAGACTTGTTGTCCGGGTATGGTTTGAAGTGGCTCATAGACTCGCCCACACGAGTTACGGCTACATCTATGACTTCTTTAGATAACATATTAACAAATTTGAGTTCAGATAAGGTTTCAGTTGATTGTATAGAGACTGGTATTTCAGATCACTTTGCGATTGGTTTTGTTCTTAACAACATTATTCCCAGGGCGGAAACAGTTTCGTATAAATGGAAAAGGCTTCTGAAGCCTAATAACATTGCATTCCTGGGATCTTTGCTCTCGCGTGAGGCTTGGTTAGATGTGGAGAGTGCAGGCAGTATGAACCAAAAATGGAACTCTTTTTTGAACATTTTTTTACATTATCTAGATCTTTCATGTCACTGGATTAGAACTAGTAGTAAGAGTTGTAAACCTAAGCCAAATGCATGGGTTACCAAGGGGATTTTGAAGTCAAGGGAAAGAATGAAGTTGTTAAGCCTCCAGAATAAGTACTCAAATGACAAAAAATGTAAAGTCTTTTTTAGAAACTATAAAAAAATATATAAAAATGTCTTAAAAGCTGCTAAGGCTTATGAAATAAATAAAAAAATTACCCTTTCTGGTAACATATCAAAAACAACATGGCAAATCATTAACGGCTACAGGAGCACAAATCAAAGCCCTTCTCAGGTTGAGCTCAATGTCAATGGGGAAAAATTCTCTCAGCCTTTTGCTGTGGCTGAAATTTTCAATACTTTTTTCGCAAATATAACAAAGCCAATTTGTTTAATAAAAGACAGCGAAGGTTTTTCCAATTTAAGTAGTTCAATGATGCTCTTTCCTGTGAGTGAACTAGAAATAAAAAGAAAAATAAGAAGTTTCAAAGCAAAAACTTCATCCGATTCGTTTGGTATCTCAATGTGGCTAGTTAAACAGTGTGAAAACGAATTGGTGAGACCACTATCTGCCCTGATCAATGCCTCATTTGAGAGTGGAGAATTCCCACACGTATTAAAAATAGCAAAGGTTATTCCTCTGTTTAAGAAGGGAGAATCGAGCGATGTAAATAATTATCGCCCAATCTCACTGTTGCCAATATTTGGCAAAGTGGTAGAAAAGGCATTTTTGGTCAGACTTATTAACTTTTTAAACAGGTATAAAATTCTTTCTGATTGTCAATATGGTTTTAGGCAAGGTAGATCAACAGTAGATGCTGTTGTTCATTTAATATCATTTATAGTTAATTCTTTGGATAGGGGTGATCAGGCACTCAGTGTTTTTTTAGACCTCACCAAAGCTTTTGATAGTGTAAATTTTAAAACACTTTTTAATAAACTTGAACATATTGGCATAAGGGGACTGCCTTTACGGTGGATTAAATCATATATGATGGAAAGAACACAGCAAGTAGTGATTGCTGGTGAGCAGTCCAACTAGGTAGAGCTCAACTATGGGGTCCCCCAGGGATCAATTCTTGGCCCGGTTTTATTTTTATTGTACATCAATGATTTGTCAACTTCTGTTAATATTGACAATGTGATTCAATACGCAGATGATACAACTCTCACCTTCAGTGGTAAAAGTTTAGATGAAATAGAATTTAGATGTTTTGAGCAAATTAGTGTAGCTGGTCAGTTCTTTAATGATGCGAATTTACAAATTAACTCCAAAAAGACCAATTTCATGCACTTTGGTCTCACTGAAGAGGCTAGATCTTCAGGTGCTAACATCTTTCTGGGTGAAGAGCAACTAGAAGAGGTCAGGTCTGTTAAGTTTTTAGGTCTAAATATAGACAAAGGACTGACATGGTCGGACCACATTGATACCATTTGCGGAAAAATAGCTTCTGGTATTTTTGTTCTTCGATGCTTAGCTAAACAAGGCTGCAGCAAGCATATCCTTAAAACTGTATATTATGGCTTAATATATTCTCATTTAAATTATGGTGTTATATTATGGGGAAATTCAACCAAATTGCAAAGACTATTTGTCATGCAGAAAAGAGCCATACGGGTAATTTCAAATTTGAAAAATGACCAGTCATGCAGGGATGTATTTAAAGCAGAAAACTGCTTAACACTTCCCTGTATTTATATAATGGAGGTAATACTGTTTTGTCGGTTTAAGTGCTGTACAGCACAAAATAGCGACTACCACACTTATTTCACCAGAAAGGGGAGTGACTTAAGATTGGTAAAACACAGACTAAATCTTCATAAAAAACTACCTGCTCAAGCTGGAACAGCTTTATTTAACAGGCTCCCAGAGTCTATTAAGAAAATAAAAAACAACTTAACTTTTAAAAAACATCTGAAGGATTTGTTGGTGAGAGGTGGCTATTACTCCGTGGGTGAGTTTATGCAATAGAGGAATGAGTCTGGGAAAGCTGTGCCCAGATCCTTATTGGTAGTTTTGAATTGTTGGGGTATTGCCAGTGTATTTTATTGTATTGTGGATTCTATTTATTGCTTGTTTTGTTTCTTTAATTATTGTTGTTGTGTTCTCTGACATTTTGTGTATAGCTGATTGGCATACGTGTTTTGTTCAATCCATATAAGCTATTGTTAACATAAGTTCTCAGTTTTATTACTATCTACCATTATTATTTACCTTTTATGAATGATTGTGGAGTAGTTTTGTGTAATTAGATGTATGGTGATTTTTATTATTCAAATTTTAATGTACGTTTTTTAAATACTTTGACCATGGCTATACAATTGAAATTTTGTCAACAGCTTTATAAATAAAATGAAATGAAATGAATGAAATGAAATGAAATCAGCTGTTAATGGAAATATAGGTGCAACCAGCTTATTACAGTATCTGTTATTTCATTAAACTTGTTGCTATGGTAATAAATGTAAATACATGTGTTGGTCTAACCTAAGAATTTTTTCTGACTAATTTACAGATATTGAAATAAAAAAAGCTTTTTATCGAAATTAATTATAGCCTATGTTACTTAGGGATAGTGTAGCTTTTTATTAGTAAAACTATTTTTTCAATCGGTTCTGTTGTGCCAGAGATTACCCCCTACATACAAAAAAAAAAAAAAAAAAAAAAAAAAAACTTTACCTATTTTTAATATTAGTATGGATCAATAATGTTTTAATGTAAACTACGGAACAGCTGTTTTATATTTTTAATTTATTTATTTAATACCAAATGTTTTAATGTAAACAAAGCAGATGTTTTTAAATTCTCATGTATTTCTTATGGGGATTTTTCGTTATTCGGAGACCCCAAAACCCCTTAGTTTTTAATTTGAGAAAAAACTTATATTTTTCCCTCGTTCCTTCAATCGATACCTTTAATTTGAAACCCCTCCCATCATCCTCCGATTTACCAAATTCCCACAATTTTGAATCTAAAATTTCGCTTACAGAATTAGCCTATATATAAGGATGGCTGTTTTTGCACATCTATTTCAGAGCACCCTTTGAAAGATATAAGTTTTAACACTCTGATTTTATAATAAACACTAAACAAATTACTTCAATTCTCTATCTGCACGTATATGATGAGTAATGTAACTGTTACGAGAATTATACGCAACGCTTGCGTTAAACTAGCTTCTTTTCCGTGTGGGATTATTGGTTTTATGGAGAGGTATAAGTCCACCTCCCATGAGGGAGGATAAGGGTGGAGTTAGAAAGTCCACTTGTTAATTAAAACTCGATTGAAACGTCGATAGCCAAACCGGAAAGTATTATGCATGGATACCAACATGAAGTTTGCTAGAATCAGAATCGAGTTAGATTCAGAGAACGTTGGAGAAAGAGGGATATTCCTGATAATAGAATAATCAAACCTGTAATTACCGTAAGTTTCCTGGGTCAGTGCACGTCCGTTAGGATGTTTCGGAAATTTAATTACATTTTCCATTTTAATTAA
The DNA here is from genome assembly GCA_018207615.1 of Philaenus spumarius. Taxonomy (NCBI): domain Eukaryota; kingdom Metazoa; phylum Arthropoda; class Insecta; order Hemiptera; family Aphrophoridae; genus Philaenus; species Philaenus spumarius. The sequence continues at coordinate 9,715 of JAGFPH010004138.1, forward strand.
TATTTGCGTTTGCTATTGTTATAGTACAATAGGTTACCAAAAACAAATACACTTCTAGGTAGAACTGTAGCAGTACACAGAACTTTGGTTTTGTAAATGAATATCCAGTAAATAAATTTATTTAATTCATTGATCAATACAAAGCTGTAAATTAAATATAAAATGTTTGTGTGAAAAGAATTTTATGTTTAATGTAATTTCCAATAAATTAAAACAAATCCATTTCAACTGATTAGACTAGACATCCGGTGAGATTGTTAGTCATTGTTAAATGTCTTGATTTTTTTAATAGCATCTACGCTTGAACATCATTCAGATTTTTTAAAATTTTTTTATTATTTTTGTATTTTACACTGTCTTTTGTAAGTAAAAGGAAATTTGTGATTTAATAGTACCAATCAATTAATATTCAAAGTGATAACATTATGTATATAATGAATGTATACATGGTTTGGCAACTTAACCTCCACAACCCACCCCTGTAGGCCCATGAAGGTTATATATCATTATAGCCCTCCATCCCCAATCCATGTGAAAGGTTTCGGTTTTGAACTGTAGCTGTTGGGTTCGGAGGTGTCTAAAGATCACACGCACCAATGGACTTTTTATGGGACGAAAGTGATGCGGCTGCGAAACAAGTACCGACGTGGACGAGAATGGCCAGAATGTTCCTGAATATTCTAGAAGCTTATAGAATATTCCCAGAATGTTTAGAATATTCAAGAATTTTAAAGACAGAATGTTAAATAATGTTCAAGAATGTTGTATCCAAAATACTAGTAGTTTTGTGAACAGTAGACCTCGCTGGTTAAAATAACAAATGTGGTTTTGAGCTTAGGTTAAAAATAGTGCGCCAGTAAGGAAGTAAGCAGAAGGTTTAGCCAGTGAAACATTATTTTGCAATTCTCGCGATTCACATGTTTCTAGTATTTCGTTTTTTTCCTTGAGCTTTAACTGCTAAAGATTTTCTTTTAAATTTCATTGTGTTTTATTTAGGTTAATAATGCGTAAGGTGGCAAAAAATATCGCATTATTTAGGGAAAACATAGAATTAAATGTTTACATACTTAAATAACTAAAACTTAACAATGTATTTACAGTTCCATATCATATTCCAATATTAGAAATAATGAAAACAAACTATGTTAAAGCGTCGTGATAGTGATCTCAACCCATGTACCAACACTTCCCACACTGTCCAACGGTAATTTTGTATATGTCCTTTATCGCCGCGGGGTTTCATTTGTTTCATCTCATTTTGTAATTCAAGTAAAGCTAAGTCAAAAACTTTTATGGAATAATAATTTACAAGTATACAGTTCAATTCTTTGATTTATTCTCTACACTTTCTTATAATATATATGTAATTTTTAGGCAAAGGATATAGTATTCCTAAATTACTATTCGAAATAGGCCAAGTTTTGTTAGCAGTCTTGCAGTAGGAACATAAAAACTGGTGTTTTCAAAATAAGAAATTTGAAATTGATAAATATTTTTATACAGTTCTATTTAGAACTAAATAACGAAACTTTTTTACATTTATTTAAATTTATATGTTTTAAATTTGTACTACTTTTTATGCAGGCCTAAAGTTGAACCATATCCTTTCGTTACTGAAAATGCTTGTTTCTTGAGCTAATAACTTTGTCCATTTTACTTACTGGCATTTTTTACTGGCATATATGAATTCTTTGAACCTTTATCAACAAAAAAGCTATGGAACACTTTTGAATTGGTTTAGAATTAACGTATAAAAACATGGTTAAAATTAAAAAAACTTGGACGATTTTTAACTAATTTGAAGTTTGCGGCCATTTTGTGAGCTCGGCCTTATTATAAGGAAAATGTATGCAAGAAATCATCACAATCGGTCAAGGCGTTTGGTTAATCGTGAGACAGACAGACAGACAGATAGATAGACAGATAGATAGAAAGATAGACAGACAGACAGACAGACAGATAGATAGATAGATTGACAGACAGACAGACAGACAGACAGACAGACAGACAGATAGATAGACAGACAGACACACAGACGAAATGCCGAACGGTCGAGCTAAAAAGGAGCAATCAGAAATCGGGAATCGGTCTGGATTTCTTGGCTCAGTAAATTATAGAATGTTGCAGAAGAATAATCTAGAATGTTTTATATAATTCTTGTTAATCGAAGGAACTTCCTGTTCGGGAAGATAGAGAACATTCTAGAATTTTCTAGATACTAGACTCGGGTTGTGAAAATAGGGACCCAAAACTTTTTACCCAGATGTAAGAAAAGTAAAGGGACAACAAAATCAGAAATAAATGAAAAATATCAATTAATTGTAAGATATGTTCTGTGATTATTTGTGAATTTCCCCTTGTATCTCTAGTTTGAATCTTATTGAATATTGCCTTTTTTTTGACGTTGAGATTTTCAATTCGATTACTGGAGTCAATAGTGCAAGAGGACAATGTGAACAGTGGTGAAATAGGTTTACGAAAAGACACAATTGTATTCAACAAACTTTCGTTGTGATTGCAATAAACGGATGCAAAATAATTAGCAAAGTTATGGATATTGCACATTATTAAATTGAAACGATTAAGTTTGACCTTTATCCCAGTTTTACATGTTCCTAATATTAAACTAATATTAAATTAGATATTTCGAGAATTATTCCAATAGACAAAAACCCTTTTCATAAAAAATTTCAAGTAAAGGTTTTATATTTATTCGCGAGATCTAATGTTCACAGAACTATTAGTAACTATAAACCTGTAATTTAGTACCTTGAAATTACGTTAGGTTTTATATTAGTGATATCCACCATGTATTTCTATAAAGTTCATCAAACAGGGTTATTTAAGTTTGACCGCAACTTGACTGTGCAGCGGGGCGATATAATTGCACCCAGTAAAGTGTAAAATGGCGGCGATATACCCAAAGGCAAATACTGAATATTTAATGCGACAATATCCGACGCCGGGAAGCCTTACCCTGAATTATAAACTAACAGTTTTATTTCGTCACTACGTAAAGGATTATCGTTGCCATGGCAACTTTATTCTAAAACATGTTGACTTGCTACGTAGTTCAGTTGATACTTTAAGTCCATGCCCTTTGTA
>JAGFPH010004138.1:12919-33708 GCA_018207615.1 Philaenus spumarius
TTATCGGCGAGATTAAGTAAAAAGCAAACATACTGTGACTAAATAGTTTGCATAATTTGTATGCTATAACTTGGCTAGGGTGTTACCCCGATCGAATAATTTGTATCAATAAATTAATAAAGCTACAGCCTACTTATATTAATTTTTAAAACACATCATTTTTATATAATCGGTTTAAACTATTTTAACTAATTAAGAAACTATTTAATGAAATTTATTCTCTTACAATATTATTCTATAAGTTTTATATTATTAACACTTTAAATAGGTATAGAATGTTCATTTTATTATTATGACCACCAAGCTGACGGTAATATGTTTGAAGGAAAAAAACGGATGACAGCTGCAACAGATAGAGATAAATCGATACAAGCTTGGCTTCTTTTATGATATATCGATTGTTTCCATCTGCCATTGTAGTGTAGAGATGTAAAGGGCACAGTGTTGAATCTTATTCCTGTTTAGCACTTTCTACATAGTTTAGTATTATTTTTTCAAATAAAGGTTAAGTAGAAAGTATAAAACTAATATCTAAAAATGGGTAAACTAGCAGTTTCATATATGTCTGTTCAGTTGGTATGCTTTTGGAAATAGCGTTAGCTGGATTAAGTTTATTAAATAAATGCCTTTTTAAGAACTTATTAACAGTACAAATAATCTAATCAACTTAAATTTTGCAGAATATTTTCATATATTACGGTAAAACTTACGCCATTTTTTTCCAAAATAAGAAACAAATTTTAAACATCAACCAACTTATTGTACAATTGCAAATTACCATATTGGAAACTTTAAATCCAAGTTTAGTATTAAATAGGTGATCCTATTTTCATTTTTTTTTATCTCATAACTAATAGCATACAGAGTGTTTGCAAATTGACCTCCGTTACAAACCTCACGCTTGGGCACAATAAGTCGGTCATTAGTGTTATAAAACTTAATTATACCAACCCGTTAACACAACCTGTTTCCTTCTAAGAACTTGTCTCATGTCACAGGTCCAGATCAACACGGATTGATGCTCTAATATCATCTGTGATGCACCGCTCTCCTATTAGGCGTCAATTATACTAGAATAACCCGACTAAAAAATTCATATCAGATCAGGATGTAAGGTGACCAGCCATATTATTCTACGTTCTTATACCATAGATCATGAATAATATAGGTTATCCAAATACAATGCTTATACTGACGTAACGCTGAATGGCATGTATGTAATGAGGGGGCGCGACAAATTATGGCTCCAAAATGTATTTCCAAACAGTGTCTGTAATTTTTTGCTAAAAGATATAAGTGACTTCTAAAAATATTGTTCCGCTATTGGTTAATATTTACCAGCCATTATATATTCAATAAATGATATGACTCTTACACAATACTTAATGTGCTTTCTGTTGGTCACTTGCCATCTTAGTGGAGTCCTATTTGGCGAGTGCCTGTGTACTTATTTATAAACCAGGATACCACGGTTGTGTTATTTTAGTTTCAAGTTTGGTTGCGTTTTAAGTCTTATCTAATTTTAAGATATGAAATAGTTTTGTTTAAATTTTAAATTATATTTAGTCCCAGCTGTAATAATTGGTTGTAATTTAGTAAAAAAAAACATCCTATTGGTCTATGGAAGTTTTTTTTCAAATTATATTGTTAACCATGCAGTGCTGATTTCAACTAAACAGTATGAGCCGTTTCGTTTAGTTATTGTTTTCTACGCAACAATTCAGAGCTCCGTACTATTTACTGCCGTTTAAAGCTATACTGATTTTGTTTAAGTAGTTATATTTATTACTAGATGGTCCGATCCGGTTTTGCACGGATAGACAAATCAAAGTTAAATGTATATTAACTAAAAAAAAAAATATATATCAATAAATATATTATACTATGTATTTCTTATTAGGGATTTTTAGTAATTTTGACCCCCCCTACAAACCTACCTAAAATTTCGATTTTTTTTTTTAAAATCTTTCATAGTGAGCACCTAGGGCCCTAGAGGAAGCTACATACCAAACTTCATTCCAATCCGTTCGGTGGTTTTTTTTAGTAACTTTTACCCACCTAAACCCCCTAAATTTCTCTTTTATGTATAACTTAGGAGTAATAAGTGACAAGTTGGATGTTTCATTGTGGAAAAATAATATTTGACACTGCAATGAAAATATCAAATGATTTTCGAAGGAGGAAGGAATGCCATCGACGGTTTACACCAAGGAAATTAGACAATAAATCCTAAATATTTTTCGAGATGCGGTTTTCGGCATTGTATTCTGTGAAGTCTCAGGAAAAAATCTACATGTAATACCTGGTCGGCAGACAAAAAGTGCATTTTGGGCATGCATGAAGTGCATCTAGATGTGCATCATTTCCCATAATTAAAAAAAATTGTTTGAATTCATGAAAACTTATCAAAATTTGTATCCAGAGATTTTAGGGGTGGCAGATTCCAAATCTGCCCTTCAAAAATTCGCTAATTCCGAATATGCCCTTGAACAAGTTGTCCGATCACCCCGGGACCCCACATGGTGGGTAGGGGGGGAAGGCACTTTAGTAAAACATTTGAAGGCCCACTGATTGATTCTACTGCAATAAGAATGCTTCACTTTGTTACTTTTTGCCGAATTGCCCCCCCCCCCCCCCTGCCCGCATGGGGGGTCCCAAGGTGATCGGACATATTTTTGAAGGCCAGATTCAGAATTAGCGACCCCAAAACCCCCCGAATGTACATTTTTGAGTGATTTACTGAGCCCTTTGATTTTTTGGCGAAGTGGTCCGCATGGGGGTCCCAAGGTGATCGGACATATTGGACATGGGAAAATGCACTTCTAGATACACTTTATGCATGCCCAAAATGCACTTTTTGTCTGCCGACAAGGTATTATATGTAGACTTTTTTCCTGAGATTTCTCAGAATACAATGCCGAAAACCGCATCTCGATTGGTGCTGTAGAAACATATTTAGTTATTCTGGATTATTTTGGTCTAATTTCCCTGGTCTAGTTGGTGGGTATCCTTATCGATAGTTCTGAGCCGGCTTTCGTGCTGACAACGTTGAGTGTTGTACTAATTAATTTAAATGTATACGTTGTTTTTGTTTTGTGTTTGTGTTGTGCACTTTAAATGTTGCATTAGTTATTTGATGTTTTAAAGACTTCACGTGAGTGATAATTCCAACACCTGATGATGGATGAGTGAAATTCATCCGAAACCGCGGTAGTGTATTTAACGCAAAGATTTTATCACTTGACGGAGCTGTAAAATTTAATATTTTATCAATCTATTTATACATTTTTTGTTGCTAGCTTCACAATCAATTTCCAGTCCCTACAACACTCTAGAACCTTATCGAACATTGTGGAACATCCAACAACTTTCTAAAATACTCTTGAACATTCTGGAACATTCTGGAAATACTCTGGAAGCATCTAGAACATTCTGGCCAGTCTCAACCACTTCGACACTATATTCCCAGCTTCGTCACCGAGTTCCCTTATGAAGTCTATAAGTGTTTTACGATATTTTTAAAACCCTATCTCCGAAATCAGTCGTGCAATTCCTAACCGAAAACATCTTCATGGAAATGGGATTGAAAGCTACCATCTCATATAACCATGGGACAGCGAGGATGAGTTACAGAGTTATAGCAAGCATAGAACACCCACGTTTACATTAATTTATTATTTAGGAGTGTATTGAACTAATTTACCTGTCTAAATACAGCATATTTAACCAAAGTTTAATTGGAAATTCTTGGTACCGCTTTAGTTCTACTCAGAAGTGTACACGTTTTGGTAACCTATTGTAGTATAACAATAGCAAACGCAAATATTAATTAAATTGGATAATTTAATTAAACCTTCGAAGTAATACATCCTTCGTGGACTGACCCAGGAAAGGTTTAGTGATTATATGTTTAACTATTCTATTGTACCAGGGATATTAAATTGCTCTTTCGCCATCGTTATCTCAATCTAATCTGACCTGCTTCTAACAAACTCAATGTTGGTATTCATACAAAATGAACACATGATTGTCAAACCATAAGTATCAATATTTTAAAAGTTTGATCGAGTATTAAGTAATAGAGTAACGATTTGCTTTGAGGTTATAAACTGAATATAAATAAAAACTTTTATCATCAATATCGTTTATACAAATTTAAAGAAACATTTAACTTTCATTTAACTTCGGAAACATTCATACATCTTCTTATAACATATAAACATAATCGTTCATGTATTTATTCACTATAATATCAATAACTTCTAAAACATTTGATCTATCAATACGAAATAAAAAGCCATTAAAATATACTAATTTTTATATTTCTTTAGATGTATGTATAATACAAATGTAAAATATGTAAATAACAAATTTTAACAAATAGGCCTACAGTTAAATTTTACACATTTACCGAGTTAAAAATCCCCGTCAGCATAGTTAGGTAGGCCTAGATAAAATCTGTTGTTTTTAAATTTTACTTTTTGAAATAATGTATTTCTGACGTGTATCTAATTAATTTGCCTAGGATTTTTCATGGGGATTTACTAGTAAAATCCGTTTAATAGTAAACGGGGGGGTTTGGGGGGATCAAAGTTATTCAAAAATGACTTCTTAAAAACTACCGAACGGATTTGAATAAAATTTGGTATGTAGCTTCCTCTAGGGCCATAGGTGCTTACTAAGAATGGGTTTGAAAAAATTAGAAATTTTAGGCGGGGTTTTGAGGGGATCAAAGTTATTAAATCACGATTTCTTCAAAACTACAGAACGGATTAGAATGAAATTTGGTATGTAGCTTCCTCTAGGGCCATAGGTGCTTACTAAGAAAGAATTTGAAAAAATTCGAAATTTTAGGGGGGTTTAGGGGGATCAAAGTTATTAAATCACGATTTCTTCAAAACTACCGAACGGATTGGAATGAAATTTGGTATGTAGCTTCCTCAAGGACCATAGGTGCTTACTAAGAAAGGGTTTGAAAAAATTGGAAATTTTAGGGGGGTTTGGGGGGATCAAAGTTTTTAAATCACGATTTATTCAAAACTACCGAACGGATTGGAATGAAATTGGGTATGTAGCTTCCTCTAGGGCCATATGTGCTCACTAAGAAAGGGAATGAAAAATTACTAGATTTTAGGAAGGGTTTGGGGGGATCAAAGTTACTAAAATCGTAATTTCAGATATTTTATTATTATGACAATAGTGCTTTTATTATTTAAGATCTATATTTATAAAAGCCAAATACCACTCATTGACTGAACACTTAAAAAGAATACAATTAATTACGTTAAAAAGACTGAAAATACCAACCACCACGGGCAACGCCGTACGGGTCAGCTAGTATATATATATATATATATATATATAGGGCCCTAAATGCTTGCTAAGAAAGGTTTATACAAAATTCGTAATTTTAGGGGGCTTTGGGGGTGTCAAAGTTACTAAAAATCCCCATATTTAACATTGATTTGTCTCTCCATGAAAAACCGGATCGGGTCAGCTAGTTTCTTATAAAGGCTTTACGTTATAAAAAGTTTTCAGATTTTTTCATTATTTTTTTATAGTTCATTGTGAGAAAAGAAAGTTGTTTATGCATGAAAACTAGCCAACAGTTACATTAATAGAGGAAGGAGCCAAATATGGAATACTATTTTAAAAATTTTATATCATTTATGTATTTTATGTATATAGAATCGAAAAATCATTAAAATACATAGTTTTTGGGTGTTACAAAAGAGATTTAGAAATTTGAGCAGATTTTCCTTCATGAATTATTATACTCTGTATAAGTATAAGGAATAATTATACTTTGTAATGCATTCTTTGTGTTAGTGTAATGTGTGGTACGAAATAATGGAATAAGTACATTCTATATTTTTTATTATGTATTTGAACACAATGTAAAGCCACAAGTTAGTATATTCTTATTAAAATGTATACAACAAATAAAAAAAAAAAAAAAAAATGTTTTGACTAGTACAATTTTATCACTTCTCATATATTTAGATCAACATGACGAACTTCAAATAAATAAGCAATACAAATGAAATTTAATCAAATAAAGTGTTTTGGCACCATAACATCGCCCGAGAGCTTTGCCAGTAGTATTTTTTACTTGATACTTCTGTTTATATTTTGGTTAATTTTATTCTCACCTCCATCGTTAATTTTACTTTATATGTATTGGAAGCTCCAAATATGGAATGTGTCTATATTTCGGCACTAGATGTTTTATTAGGGATATTTTAGCTTCAGAGTGAATCAGTTGGTAGAACTGAACATTATTATTTTGTTTAAAGCAGTTGATGTGTGACTATTTTGTTTCGCTCATATCAATTTTTCGAACATTAAACTTTTGTAAGATGAGTTACTGTAACAAATTATGTCGTCCAAGCGGTATTTAAGTGTTCTTTTGAATCTTTTATGTGACCGCCAGTCTTGTAATGCATGTATTTTAACTTTATTCACACCCATTATTGGTCAACTAAAATCCAAGATGGTGACGTTTTGTATATTGAACAGTATTCCATATTTAGTGTGTGACATATTGAATAAATCTGTTATCATATATTCGGATAAAAACTTATTCAAACAACATAAGCTCGCTTTCATTCCACTACAATATCTTCTGACTTTAATTATTATGTATTTTATTAAAAGTGTACATCTAATACGGTCAGAATACAAAGAACTTGCATTTCTGCTTTATTTGGAATGGTGATAGTTTTTCGAAGATTATTCACTAAAACTACGCGGAAAATTACGAATTAGTTATAACAGTTTTTTTATAAATCCGTGGTATAGTAACTTACAATTACACTAGGTTATTTGCAATTAGTCCTTATACAGGGACTACCGAACACCCTGTATAGATTGTCTTTGCAACTTTAACCCATAAAGACACCTTATTTTATAAAGTTTATCAACCAGTATAAATATAATTTACCCCAACTTGACTGGGCAGCGGGGTGATATAATTGTACCGAGTAAAGCGTAAAACGACAAGGGTATACCAAGGTCAAATACTAAATATTTAATGCTGCAATGTCTAACGCCGGGGAGCCATTGAAATACAAAGTAACAGTTATACGTCGACACTACAGAAAGTGCTATCGTAGCCATGATATTTTTTCTTCTTAAACATGTTTACCCTTTTCGAGTTTTTGTCGATATTAGAAGCCTTGCTCTCAGTAAACCCAGTAGGCTACGGGTTAATTTATTTTGTATTTTATAAAATTGTGTTAATTTATTAAAATATTTAATAATTTACCCAGGCCTTTGGAGACAAGCAGAAATTTGCTGATAGTAGAAAAGTTTTACAGCCTAGTAGGCCCGATGACCATATGTGTACCTATGGTATTAGCATGTACAGAGCCAAGGAAATTGACTGCGAATAAAATTGTCAATAAACCTACTTCTAGGAAGTAAAAACAACTCCTGCAAGCTGTAAACTACTGCTTGTGGAATAAAACTATTTTAAATGAAAAGCTGTATGTCGTATGTGTAGGGCTAGTAGGGTCTACTACTCAGTGACAGGACAACTTTAAGGGTTCAGGTCAGAACCGGAGATTTGAATTTAAACCTTTATAACACGTTCATGTGCTAAGGACGCACATGTGAGCTTGACAATGAACACTATGAGAAGCGGCCGACGCACAGTGCATTGCACGCCAACCCCCGTTTTGGAAGTATTTTCAATACACAATGCATTGCGTGCTTCGCATGCCAACCACCGCATTGGGGGAATTTTCAATACACAATGCATTGCGTGCTTCGCACGCCAACCCCCGTATTGGTAGTATTATCAATGCACAATGCATTGCGTGTTTTGTTAGAGTAAAGTATTTTTGTTGAACCTTCATAGTTTTCTTATTTTAGATAAGATCAAGCTCACAATAGAGTAAGGCTGTAACTTATTGCGTCCATGTGTATTGTACATTGTAGTTTGAACGAGTAAATCTAAATATCAGTATACATGCAATGCACAATGATGTAAAATATGTTGCTGGATCCTATGTTGTGTTGTCTATAAACATAGTATTAATTTTTACCACTAAAGTTTTGGATTTCGGGGGGGGGGGGGGGGTCAAACTACGGCCTTGCTCAGTTTTAGTTAGGATAAATATTTGTAAGAGTATTTTATTATTTTTAAGGATAAAGTTGTAAGTAGATTAAAATATCTCTATGGAGACGATAATTCTTTTCCGTTTATATATCCTTGTACGAAATATATTAGTAGAATTTGTCCGCACCTGAGTTCGCTTGTTCGCTTTTTGAGTTTTCACCTTGACTTTTTGATTACGAACTGCCCTTACGGTAAAATCCTCCACTCACGTGAATTTGAACCAGGTACTTTTATGGCATTTTACGTTTTGATAATTTTTTTTGCAAATAGACGGGAAATTTTCGAGGTCAAGTAAACAACTAAATGTGCAAAATTATCTTATGTTTTTTTTTTAGATAAAATCCGACAAAATTTAATTCTAGGAACAATTCGAAAAAAATGTTACTTGAAATTTAAAAAAAACGTACTTTAGCTATTTGGATTTTTTGACTAACAAACTCGTCCGAGTGACTTATACCACATCGAATTTGAAATGCGACCTTTAGAGTGCAAACACATTTACAAAAATTTTAATGACACTAAAACATGTTCTGGGAACTATGATTTCTGCTAGTTAACCACGCCCGACCTTAGGTCTCACCATATGTAGGAAAGATGAAATACTGCAGTGACTCTATCTTTCCTACATAAATTCCTTAGTAAATAAACCTTATTTTCTGTAGGTTTAACAGATTAAATAGACAAGTAATTTATTTTATTTACTTGTAGTATATTCAACATTTAATATTTTAGAAAACTGTTGCAACTAAATTATTTAGCATATTTTCATAGTTTGTTTAATAACTTTAAAAGTGAAAAACAAAGCCACGCATAAAACTTATGTTGAATGTTTGGTGTTACACGATACATATTGGTGCTTCTCATAAATAATATCTTGAACTTTTCAATTTTAATATATGTTTATGTTAAGAAGACTATTACAATCGTAAGGTTTCATGAATTATTGGTGTCATTAAAATCAAAAGTTCCAATATTCACTTTCTTTCATTAGCTAAAAAAAATTTACTTTACTACAGTAAACATACAGGAATTGTTTTGTGAGTACAGTAGAGTCCCGCTAATCCGAACTCCGGTAATCTGAAAATTTGGTTAGTCCGAACACTAATTAGGAAAAAATACGTTTTTACATTCAGTAAAGTGATTTTAAATGACAAACGGACGAAGAGATTCTATGTTTTACAGCTTATTAAGTTTTATTTTTGTAAATACAGTTATAGAACTAGCCATTGTCACTACTACAGTACACTATGTACTGTATTACACTGTACCTTCGTACCTAATTTATTACTGAAAACTACGGAAAATAAAATTCGGGTAAAACTGAAAGTTAAACTCACATAAACTAATCAAATGACAACACTGAAACCAGACACAACTAGACAAAAAACAGAAAATGTAAGGAGAAAGGAGGGGTGAAGGTAAGTGAGAAGAGAACTATCAATTTGACAATTTGAGACTCTTTGAGCCCAGGGCTATAGAATACAAGGGCTAGACCAGTCCGCCAACGAAAGCGTTCCCGTCACTGCCACTGTGATGACGTCACGGTGGTAACGCCCGCTCCATTCCAACCGCTTCTCATAAAAATTCCTTGCTACAATAATTTCAATTTCTTAGCACAGCTGTAACATTTTTATGATGCGCTCTTCTTTAGTTTTAGTATTGACACTACACAAAGCAATAAGTAGACTGTAAATAATTAGTCTAAAGATGTAAGAAGAAGACAGGGTTACAATAAAAACAAATTCGTAGGTAATAAACCGATGTAGAGTACTAATGTTAGCATACTTTAAATTTGATTCTCCGAACTATTTCTAAAAACTAAATACGAAATTGAACAAAATGTGAAAATTAGCATTGAATATGCGTCAAAAGGCGAAAATCTCGAGGAATTATATACCTTCTTTAAAAGCATGTACTGAGCGAAACAATTGCTCAATATTCACCAAACTTGCTAAACATATAATTTAGGTGATTGTGAAACTTTTTAAAGAAATTCATGGAATGCCTCTTCGAGAAAATTAGCCTTGAATATGCGCCAAAAGGCGAAAATCTCGCGGAATTAAATACTTTCTTTAAACACTTGTCCTAAACAAAATAATTGCTCAATATTAACCAAACTCGCTTAACAAATGACTTAAGTGGTTGTGTGTATTGTATATTTTTTTAAATAAATTCATGGAATGCTTTTTCGAGAAAATTAGCTTTAAATATGCGTCAAAATACGAAAATCTCGCGGAATTATAAACCTTCTTTAAACACTTGTACTGAACAAAATAATTACTCAATATTCACCAAACATATAATTTAGGTGATTGAGTGTATTGTATAATTTTTTAAAGAATTATCATCTGCAACGTTATATCAAATAACACGTAAGAGCTAAGGCGAACCGTGCTTACGCGGCGCGTCAAGGTACCACAGTGACGTCACATAAGAGGGGGGCAAGAGGAAGGTTGGGACAGTCGGCGAGCGTCAACATCAAAGGAGTGGACCAGCCATTGTATTCTATAGCCCTGGTTTGAGCCTTATCCCCCCCCCCCCCCCCCGCCAATGCCATCTTGCTCTGGTCTTCTCCGTCTGTTCTATTTACACTTACGACAACATGTACAGTATTTCTAATTGAATGGTTTATTCGATTGCTTCTAAATCTATTAAAATGTTTTAATTTTGTTGTATGTAGTTTATTTTCATAACGAAAGGGTCTAAATCGAATGGCTTTACCTAAAAAAAAGATTTTCAATTTTAATTGCATCGTACAGAGTAAAATCGTGAGGGACGGGGCAACATCCTCGCTCGAGTACTCTTTGTTCGCATTATAATAAACTGTTTTTATTGATGTTTTTACATTATTTCAATGATTTCGGTTAATCCGATAATTGTATAATCCGAACAGGGTTCGGTCCTAATTAGTTCGTATTAGCGAGACTCTGCTGTACTACATTTGTATGTACTTTGTACTTCAGTTTTCCGAATAGATACTACTAAATTTCCATCTATACGAAAAGTAATAATACTGCAAATATTTGACAGGATATGTTTCATATGTTGAATGTTTGTATTTTTGTTTTTCTAAAAATCTTTGAGCAAATAAACTGGAAGTACCCTATGAAATTCGACTACAGAATATCATGGAACGTTTAATTTATATTAGTCTAATGGGAGATATTGGTTTGTAAACCTTTCTTTTACATCCAAGACCGTACTTTATCGTGATAAATAACTTGTTCATTTAGAAAAATAGCTAAAACATGTCTTCATAATTGAACACAGTTTAGAACATCATCACAGATTAGAATTTGTGCAAGGAACTACAAACTGTGTCATGATTCTAAACAATGGCGGAAAGCATCTTAACGGATGTTATAAACATCAAGTGTTATTACTCCGCCATTGTGTTTGTTATTTAATGGAAATACGCCTTGGCTCAGTTACTAGATTGCAATAACGATCCTGACTTCTTGACTCAGAATATTATCTTTTGTTATTATCGTCAACTACAATATAGTTATACAAAAGGTGTAACTACAGGCTTGCTGCAATCCACAGTTGTGTGCATTTCTGATTCCGTAGCTCTATAATAATGCTGAAGGTACTCCAATCTCACTATCTTTTTAATATCATTGCATTCAATGCCTCAGAGGGGAAACAAACATACAACCTTAGAGTGGCAGCACGGTGTAATTGACCGAGCGAAGCGAGGTCTCCGTTTTAACTAGACAGTTCGGCATTTCGTCTGTGTATCTGTATGTGTGTGTGTGTGTGTGTGTGTGTGTGTCTGTATGTGTGTGTGTCTGTCTCACGATTACTGCCAAACGCCTTGACCGATTTTGATGATTGTTTGCATGAATGTTCCTATTCCTAGGCCGAGCTATGTATATATAAGGTTTTTTTCATTTTTCATGTTTAATACCTTAAATAAAATAAAAATGGCGGCCGCACCATTTCTCTTAGTGTAAGCTTTTTTCCAAAGCCAGTTTGTGGCTTAACCGTAAGTTGAATTTAAAAACTAATGATATTTTGCGACTAACAAATTTGATTTTCAACGAAATTGTTTTCTTGATTTGTTCCGTATCTCTAACGGTAAGCTCACAAAATGGCCGTAAACTTCAAATCTGTTAAAAATCGTCCAAGTTTTTGTATTTCAACCATGTTTTTATACGTTTATTCTAAACCAAATCAAAAGTGTTCCATAGCTTTTTTGTAAATAAAGGTTCAAAGAATTCATATATGCCAGTAAAAAAAATGATTGAAGTAAAATTAAGAAAGTTATTAGATCAAGAAACATTTATTAGTTATTAGCATGTTGTGCCAGTCTATGACAAGATTAGGAAAGCGTACTGGGTAACCAAAAGACGGCACATGTCAACCTACTATCAAAAGTTACTTTAAAAAGATATACACAAAATATTTAAATAATTATGTTATTCGCTCACCTTAATTGACGAACCTGAAACCTTGAATCACCCATTCACAATGGTATAACAAAGAAAACTCCTTAGAAGGTTTAATAAACAATTTTGTTTATTGTAAAAAAGTAATATGCCCTTAAGAAAATTACAAAAGATTTATGCGCCCTTAATGAAAGTTTACAATTTAATTATATATCTTTATTAAAACAAAATAAACAAACCCTTCCCTTAAATTTAATTATTAACAATCCCACCCAATTATTTCAAAAGTTTTTTATACAGAAAAATATGTCAATACATAGTTGCACAAAGTTAGGTGTTGTGTATCATAACAACAGAATAAATTGTTTAACAAGAATGGTAGCGTTTACCTATGTAAATGCACTTAACCTAACATTTGTATGTATATGAAATTAAATCTATCTATTATATTATATTTTATAGTTGGCCAACTTAACTTAAGGTTTTAGAAAAATATTAAAGTAAAAGGTGAAAGAATATATATATATACGTGTGACGTCACTAAAAGAATTTGGATGAAACCCTGGGGGTTTGGATTAATCTAAATTTTGCTAGCATCGCCTCCCAATTTTGTTAAAAGAAATTTTCAAAAAAAAAAGGTTTTTTATATATCTATACATATAGCCTTAAAAAAAAATATCAACTCAACCTTATAACAAATCACATAAAACAAATCACTTTTGATGAAACAGAGTTACTTTGTAGACTTATAAGGTTATTTAAAGTTGGTGGTGATACATAAATATATATATTATAACTGTAGAGTACTTAAAGAAATGTAGAGTTTGAAGTCGAAAACACCATGAAGCAGAATTAAATGTAGATTTGAGTCAGGCACAAGGTTGGATTAGGCCATTAGTTGAAATAGACCATTAGTTGAAATAGGCCATTAGTTGAAATAGGCCATTAGTTGAAATAATCCTTTACTTGAAATAGGCCATTAGTTGAAATAGGCCATTAGTTGAAATAGGCCATTAGTTGAAATAATCCTTTACTTGAACCAGTGTATAACACTAAAAGGTCCAAAAGAAAAAAACAAGGAGCATTAGATGTATGCTTAAAATATGTAAAACAATCATTATACAAGTTTCACTTGGTCATTCTATAATGCAGGCATTAAATTATTCATGTTCAAACACATGTTATACATGCATGGCACATGTTAAATTACTTTCTAGTATAGTTTCCAGTATCAGATTTAAGTCCTTTTTAAACAATTAACTGATTGTAGGTTGAATAGAATATTACTACAGTGCTTATTAAAGTTAATTTTCAGAATTTCAATTAATTATAATTAGGCTATAACATAGGCTATGAAATTGTAATTTAGCAGTCAAGTTTTTTTTTTACAATGGTAAATAGATTTGAAAAATATACAGAATCAACTTATTATTGCCAGTAGGCTCTTATAATAAAATGAATTTAATATTGAAAGAAATACATATTTATTCCTACAGCATATTTGAGTTATTTCAAGAGTTCTGGTAAGCAACAGGTTTGAAATACAATTTAGTAAGGTTAAACATTAGAGTTACCTGGTAAGCGGAGATTGGCTCTAAAACATAATTAGTAACTTGTCCAGAGAAGACAAAAGAGTAAAGTTTAATTATTTACAACTGAAATTGAAATAAACTTAACACATGGTTTGTGGTCTTCCAATGTGAAGCTAGAAAACTAGTTGCAGAGTGATTACAGAATGGATTTACTAGTCATCGTCTCTTGAACAGAAGAAAACCATCAGCTGTCGCCACAGCCTTTCGTATTTCATGCAGGCCGAATTAAGAGTCAACGCTCTGTAGACTCTATGTTTGTTACAGTTAGTGCAATTGTCTGACGATAGTGCGCGCTGGTCGTTTACGCATTTGTCAGTCGGTTTAGTATCGCGCATGTAATAACGGCACAATGTTCAGTAACGTGAAAATAGCAGTTTTTATGTACCTACTACAAGACTGCTAACAAAACTAGGCCTGTTTCGAATAGTAATTTAGGAATATATCCTTTGCAAAAAATGACATATAAAAATAAGAAAGTGTAGGGAATAAATCAAAGAATTAAACTGAATACTTGTAAATTATCATTGTACATTTTATAAAAGTATCGCGGTAATTGCAAAATAATGTTTCGCTGGCTAAACCTTGTGCTTACTTCCTTACTGGAACACTATTTTTTAACCTAAGCTCAAAACCACATTTGTTATTTGAACGAGCGAGGTCTACTGTTCACAGAACTACTAGTTAGTTTGAATGTTATGTAGATACGCAGAAAGAAAACAGAAAAGATGCAAAAGTTCAACTCTAGATGCTAACATTCTTTGTGCATGAAATTGTCTAATCTGGCGATAAAGTAAAAACGCAAAGAAAATGTATTCGGTATTTTTTATTTATTTCGGAATTTGTAGTATTTAATTTACCAAGCGGAAGCGAGGTCTCTGTTTTAGCTCGACCGTTCGGCATTTCGTATGGTCTGTCTGTCTCACGATTAGCCTACATCCAAACGCCTGGACCGATTGTTATGATTTTTTGCATGAATGTTCCTTATTCTTAGTCCGATTGATGTATATGTAAAATGTTTTTATTTTTCATTTTTAACCCCTTAAATAAGATAAAAATGGCGGCCGCAACGTTTCTCTCAGTAAAAGCTTTTTTTCCAAAGCCAGTTTGTGGCTTAACCGTAAGTCGAATGGAAAAACTAATATTTTGCTGCTAGCAAATGTAATGTTCTACAAAATCGTTTCATTGATTTTTTCCATATCTCTAACGGTAAGCGGACAAAATGGCCGCAAACTTGAAATTTGTTAAAAATCGTCCAAGTTTTTGTATTTTAACCATGTTTTTATAAGTTTATTCTTTACATATCTTCATAAAAAATTATAATTTTATGGAGAGGGAGAGAGAGAGAGAGCGGTACCTACTGTCTTGCTCTTTTCTGCGCTACGTCAGTGTGGCCGCTGTGACTGTGAGTGAGTTGTGGAGGGGGAGCCGATATAAGGTCAACGAGCGAGTAGTTCACAGAACTACTAGTATTTCATATTAAACTTCTGCAGCTTTGATGGAAGATATAAATAAGCGAAGGAAAGTGATATTTTGTAAATATTGAGAGGTCTTTTTCCCAAAAACCTATAATTGAGTTTTGTTCAAATCAATTTATGTTTCCCACTTAATTATAGAAACAATTTTCGATTTATTATACTCTTTTCAGTCACCAGTCGTGATATTTAATACTATTTTTTAAGGTTGTAACAATTTTACGCAATACACGACATTAAAAATTTTTAAATTACGTAAATTACAAGTGAGTTATAATACAGTAAACTAAAGGTATCCACCACGTCTCGCTTACCTCATAATGCAAACAATTTATTGCACAATATGATATTTTTACGGGAATTGATAAGGACAGAGATTTTTTATTTCTATATACAGAGCTGCAACTTTCAAGTTTTCAAATATGATCAAAATGTGATACGATAAAGTAGTATTTCAAACTGGTCAAAAATGCCTAGTAAAATTTAATGTGGCATAATTTTAATGGTAATAGGAGTTTGATTTATCATATAGTAAGTAATTTTCTTAGTTTGTGTTGCGATTAGATATACTAAAGCATAAAGTTGGTTTTGAAAAATAATTATCTGACTACAAATTAGCCTATTTGGTTCATATGGTAATAAATCTAACAGCATTCAAGAATTGTGTGTTGGTTCAGTACAGGCCAATCCTAAAGTTGTGTTAAGCTGATGATCCAAATCAGCTGGTTTATTCGTAATGTGTAACTACAGATGTTTGAATTACAATACAGTAAACAATTTTGTTTATTTTTTGTTTGTATTTGTTTTTATTTTCTTCCTTAGCTAAAAAAATTGTTTTGAAACAAAATTTACTTACTATACATGTTCTAAGTTCGTTGCTATGGTAGTGAATGTAAATGCATTTAACAAACGTGTATTGGTTCAGTAAATGCTACATCTGAAAATGTGTTGCTAAGATTATAATTCGAATCAGCTATTTCATGTGTTATTGGGATGGGAGTAAACCCCTATATGTTTACAGTTTTCAACCATTAAAATCAATATTTAGCGAAATCCATTCTTAGTGCACGTCTACATCGCGGAATGAAGGTACCCTGAAAATTGTAATGTTCTAGCTATCACAGTTTTGGCTGTTCGTTGATTATAATTCAGTCAGTCAGTCTATAAGTCAGGTCTTATTCTTTTATATACACAGATTGTTGTGTTATAACAACCTTAAAAATGTTATTCCCATCTTTTTAACATAATTACATTCTATAATATTACTATTCTATTAATAAGTAAAATTATGTCTGTTAACTACAATTTCAAAACGAAACCATATCAGTTAATTTAGAAAACTGGTTTTTCTCAATTAAAAACGAAGTAATAATTTCAAGACCTGATAACACCTAAGTATTTAGTGGTTATATTATTATACTAGGGGCTCTGCCCATGGACGCTTCGCTTCACTCGCATTTGGAAAATTCCACTAAAGGATCTCGTTAATCTTTGGCTCGTTTGTACATAGGTGACCGAGCATAAATCAGCTGTTTTAATTGGCAGCTGACTCAAACTCATTAAACATTATCTCCATAAGATTAACATGGGAAATTTGAAGGATTGTGTGCCTTCTCGGTTGATTAGCGGCTAAACAGTCGATTGGATCCTAAATCTGACGGAAAATCGTCAGTTTGAATTTAATTTTCTACAACTTTTGTGTTTAACATTTTGTGCCATTTTTTAACATCTCTTACCGTTTTCTTACAAAACGCGCTCAAATTGGAAAAATGAAAAAAAATGAAAAATCTTCCCGCCTTAAAGGTGCTTTCAAAATTAAAAATGTTAACTTTTGGCAGTTTTTCTGAAAGTTTCTCGTCGTAAGCTTTAATTCAAGTATGAGGTCGAGGGAGGTACGATTACGGGAAGTGCCTCACAATGATTCAGTGAACCCGTCTAGATTTATATAAGTAAATTACTATCTATAGTACTGTTTATATTATTTACATCTGATATTTATAGTGGCGCACTTAAACAATTTCTTTTACGCAAGTTTACGTGACTGAATTTTAATTGTTAACTTTTTCTAAAATAACGTTTCATTTCCTGGAAAAACTGCAGGATGTTTTCTTACACTCGGCTATGCACTGACAAATACAATTTATCAATACCTTTATTGCTCCAACTCCGACATAAATTTGATCGTAACTTCTACAAAATAAACACGAGCATAAAGTGAATTTCCGATTACGGTTGTGTCAACAACAAATCTCGACTTCACGTCCTCACCTCGATGGGACAGAGTTCCCCTGGGATACATCTCCTTAAATCTGCGGATGACTCTGATACGAAGGGGAGAAAGTATCATTTTACCCGTCGCATTCAGATGTGAGAAATGCAAATCAAGGTGTAGAACCCGCGTCGATATCCGTTAGTACGTTTAAAGTTATTTCCTAACGTACTTGAGTTGGTTTCATATGTCTAGGAGAAATGTATTTCTTAATTATTCGAAACAACAACTTTATTACATTGAAAACAGAAATAAAATTTAAATTCGTACAATTTAAAAACAGTATTTAAGATGTACCCTTCAACTAAAAACATCCCTGCATTAATATAACACTGGATATATGTTAAGTTCAAGGCTCTTCTTTACCTTGAAGCAAACTCCCGAGTGTAGCCTACAGTATGATTTTAAGAAAAAGGTCTGACCCAAGCCGCAAAATCGTTGAAACTTTCATTCGTAATAACGTGTTTCGGATTATATTTATAAATTAATAATCTGGGAAACTACATTAAGTTATAAAAAAAGGCTTTATATTTTTTACGTGTTAGCTTAAAATATGGAAATTATTGCTTAAAACTCCCAAAAATGCATTAAAAATAATCATTTGCTGATTAAAAGGAGTTGTCGTTGATATCTTCCAATTATGAGATATAAGACAAAAGCACATAGCCTTTAAGAAGAGTTTAAGATGTTTCACGACTTTTTAGGTTGAAAAACGGCGTCCGAAACACGTTAGTACGAACTGCATATTTTTGCTGTTTTACGCAAGGTATGGAAGACCCTTAAGGAAAATGTGAAGATTTTATTCCTCGAAACAAAGACGGAAAACATGTTACCGGATGTTATAAACGTGAAGTGTTATCCCGCCGCCATTTTGTTTGTTATTATAACTCAGTTGTAATAACACTACTGACTTCTTGCCTCCAGCGCTGTATAATACGCAAAATATACTATGCAGTATGCAAAATATACTGTGTTATTATATTAGACTATATAATTATACATAAATAGCATAGCCCTCTCTTTAATTATAGTCTAAAATAGTCCCCAAGATAACAGTTAATTGTTAGTGCAGTACTTTTTACTGTGGCGCATACAGCAGTTTGGTTCCAGAAAGAACAGAATGCACGACTTATTTTAATCATCTATTGATAAGTATCTAAACAAACGTTCAATACTACACCATTCGAGAACGCTACGAACATGTATAAAGGTGTAGTAACTTTGCAGATCAAACAACAGTCAATTTTCCCTTCAACAATTAATTTATTACGTGACGAAATAAAATATTTCAGTAAAATTAGTTAAAATGACAATTCAAGTTTTCAAAAACTGGCGTTTTAATCCCAGTACTGTGTATTTTGGCGCAATTGTAAATTAAAAACAGTAACAACAAAGGGTGAGCCAAAATCAAATCAATAACAACCCAGCAAACGGTTGTTAGTTTGAATTAATATTTGAAAAAGTGGTGGTGACGTTTAATTCCATATGGATTGTAAGTAACAGCCTGGAATACGTTACCTCCTTTATTTAGTTCTCTGGATATGTTATAACTTTGTTAAAGAGATAGACTAAGTCATCTGTGTGTATATGATTTATTCGTTGTCACAGCAACTACAACTAAATAACTGTATAACCTACCATAAAACTTTATTTTATTTCTTAAATAATAAAATACACTTTTACAAATCTTTATTTCACTTAGCAAAGTTAAAGTATGGAGCTGTGAAATATTTCTGAAGTGTAAAACTTGTATAGGCCCACGTCCAAAAAATGTGTATACATGTTTGTATAGCATAGTATATAGTTTTCTTGTTGCTGGGGGTGAAACTGATTTTACCGTCACGCGTTTTACCATACATTTTGTGAAACGCTCCTAATGTGAAACGCTCCTAAAGTGAAACGCTCTTAATGTGAAACGCTCCTTAAGTGAAACGATCTACTCCATCTGTTTGAAAAAAGTTCCTTGTTTTGTGGTTCGGGGTTTTTTTTTTTTTTTTTTTTTTTTTTATTTAAATCAGTGTGTAACAGATTGTCCTACATCATAGGCTTAATCTGTTATTGCTAATACAATGTATATTTTAATTAATTAGTAATACCTCTGAAATGGACATTGTGCTTAATCATTTCGTAAGTTGTGTTAAAAAATATATATTGTGCTTTCTCATTTTGTAAGTTGTGTTAATTAAAAAGTTTACACTTCTCTCGTGTTTTTTAAGCACACAATTAATTTTTTTCAATTCCGTTAAGTAATTTTTGAGATAACCCCGAATAAGAGCACAAACAAGGAGCTACTTTACAACTTAAAAAATATGGTGTATAGTATATTATGTGACTTACTTTTAGAATAAACACAATGAGTTTGTAAGAGCATCTGTACAAATGTTATAGGTTTATACCATATTTTATACTACTTTTATATGCGGGGTGATTTTATTTTATAATAACTGTTTTTTAGGCTACACCCACCTTATTTTTGGACCACGATGCCTCTTGCTCTTATGTTGTAAAAATTGTCAACACCACAAAAACACATACCGATTCAACACGGTCGTCAAAGTCACAAAAAAAAACACACAGAACACAAGAAGAACATAAAATTGCACAAATTTCATTTTTTATGTGTTTTTGTGTTGTTGTTTGTGCTGTGTTGTGGTGATGACAATTTCGACAACAGGAGAGCAAGAGATTGCATCGTGGTACAAAAATAAGATGGGTGTAGCCTAAAAAACAGTTAATATAAAATAGCAGAGTATATAGTTTACTTGTTGCTGGGAGTGAATCGGATTTTACCGTCACGCGTTTCGCCATTAATATTGTGAAACGCTCTTACTGTGAAACACTCCTAATGTGAAATGTTCCTAAAGTGAAACGCTCCGAATGTGAAACGCTCCGAATTTGAAACGCTCCTAATGTGAAACGCTCCTAAAGTGAAACGCTCCGAAT
>JAGFPH010004138.1:33904-48282 GCA_018207615.1 Philaenus spumarius
AAAGTGAAACGCTCCGAATGTGAAACGCTCCTAAAGTGAAACGCTCCTAATGTGAAACGCTCCTAAAGTGAAACGCTCCGAATGTGAAACGCTCCTAAAGTGAAACGCTCCGAATGTGAAACGCTCCGAATTTGAAACGCTCCTAATGTGAAAAGCTCCTAAAGTGAAACGCTCCTAAAGTGAAACGCTCCTAAAGTGAAACGCTCCTAATGTGAAACGCTCCTAAAGTGAAACGCTCCGAAAGTGAAACGCTCCTAAAGTGAAACGCTCCGAATGTGAAACGCTCCGAATTTGAAACGCTCCTAAAGTGAAACGCTCCGAATGTGAAACGCTTCTAATGTGAAACGCTCCTAAAGTGAAACGCTCCGAATGTGAAACGCTCCTAATGTGAAACGCTCCTAAAGTGAAACGCTCCGAATGTGAAACGCTCCGAATGTGAAACGCCCCTAAAGTGAAACGCTCCTAATGTGAAACGCTCCTAATGTGAAACGCTCCTAAAGTGAAACGCTCCTAAAGTGAAACGCTCTAAATGTGAATCGCTCCTAATGTGATACGCTTCTAAAGTAAAACGCTCCGAATGTGAAACGCTCCTAAAGTGAAACGCTCCTAAAGTGAAACGCTCCTAAAGTGAAACGCTATATTCCATCTGTTTGAAAAATGTTTGGCCTTGTTGAGATTCGAACCAGCAGAGTCCATCACCATTGATTATTGCCTTAGTCGGTTAGGCCACAATCGCATTGCTATATAATCTAGTATATTTGAGTTGGGTATATAAATATAAAAGATTGTCCTACGTCATAGGCTTAGTCTTTTAATGTTAATACAATGTATAGTTTAATTAGTCATACCTCTGAAATGGACATTGTGCTTCCTCGTTTCGTAAGTTGTTTTAAAAAGTTTACACTTCTCTCGTGTGGTCTTAAGCACACATTTTTTAAAAAATATTTAATGCAATTCTTAATTTAATAAAAATTACATAAATATGCATGTTATTATTTTTAAGTTTAACAAAGTATTGAACTTTATTTTCTATTACTTTTGCACAATATAAAATCAGATAAAGCGAGAAGTAAAAGTTGTAGCCCCGAGGGGTTTAAGAAGGGAGGCGGTTCGTCAAACAATTTGAGTAGAATAGGCCGTGATTGTGTCTTACACTTGCTTGCTTTGAGTCATTTAAAGTTGTTTCAGATTCACTTGGAGTCTTTGACTCGGTTTCTACCCTGCAGCATCCATCTATAAACTTGAGATAGAAAATATGAATAGTGTTTGAAAACCAGAAGTATTATCAATTGTATTGTTCTACAAGTTATCAGAATCTATTTCAGTTTACTGAAATTTAAGTCGATATAGGTAGTTTTGAAAAAAATACTAACGTTTAGTATATTAGAACGAGAGGAAACTAAAACAATAAGTGTGATTAGTGTATACCAAGATTTCATTTAAGTAAATAACTAGCCATCCGATTTTGTTAGACTAATAAGTTAATTATTGCCGTATGTGTAAAATATGCTATTTTTACTTATATATAGCCCTAAGTATAGAGAAAGTATAGTGATCGCAAAAAAATCGATGTTGAGATTTTTGTGGAAACATCCGTTTTGGGACCCCCTGAGTCCAAAAAAAGTGTTTTTTTACAAAATGTCTGTCTGTATGTCTGTATATGTATACAAAGCTAGAGCGAAAACTATTCGATCGATTTCAAACAAATTTGCACCAGACATGTCAAGTAGGAATGTACAGATGCACCAAAATCGGTTTTGAAAAACAACCCCTTTTTTGGCCAAGTCACTGGGGTTCTTGGTAAGCGAAGCGAGCAGGGAACTAACCCTTCTAGTCTACAATATAAATAGCTTCCGAAACAAATGTTCAACCAACGTTTCACCAGTAATAAATTCGTCTGTAATAAAATTATACTAAAATTGCTGACATTTTACAAAGTAATTACGAACACTCAAAATATTTGATACTAGTGGAAATCCCTGCGTTCTCCGTACGCCAACCCCGTTGGAACCTTCTATACACATAATCATGTTATGTTTTCTTTATAATAAAGGTGTAGGATTAATAATAACCCCAAAGCTTAGATGGTAAATAATTTTAAACGTTCATATCAAATTATTTCGTATATTTTATAACACCAGTTATAATAATGGTTAAAAGAACCAGCAAGGCTTAGGTCTATACTTTAAAACCCTAACCTAAAAGCTAGAAATACAAAAATAATTTCTTTAAAGTTTGAAATCGTTAATGGAAATATCGAAGCAAATAGCTGGGTATTTTATTCAATTCATTGCTATGGTAATAAATGTAAATACATGTGTTGGTTTATCAGTCTAGGCCTAAACGAAGAATATTTTCCGACTAAATTTACAAAAATATTGAAATTAAAAAAGGTTTTTATTGAAATGAATTGTAGCTTTTTAGTAGTAAAACTATTTTTTCAATCGGTTCAATAGTTCCAGAGATTACCTCCTACATACAAAAAAAACTTTATCTCTTTATAATATTACTATACATTTAGATTTTTTACATAATAATGTACTCCACAAACCCGCTGTTAATAAATAAAAATTGGAAAAAGTTTATTAATATCATATTTATTTTTATTTTCAGAAAAGACGACACAAATCTAAATTAAAGGTATACTGGTTAACGTCGTATTAACTTGAATATTTAGTTTGTGTTTCTTCCATAAAGTTAGAAGTCTTTGTAAAATGTCTTACAGTAAATCTAGGAAAACGTTTCGAATCATTTTCAGATATGTAAGACTGAAAGTGACACAAGAACGTCGATTGGTGAAGGGCTTTGGTTCTTACATGAAGATTAATGAATCGACTATTGACGTTAAAGTAGTATAGGAAACTTTTGTATGGTTTGGTTTATTTGTCACCGAGAGTTCGCTGCTTTAATTTTGATGTCATACATTTGTCAGAACTCGATCTGTCATAAAGTAAAATTAAATCAAACATTTGATACTTTATAATATGCTTTGTTTTATATGATTACATTCATATTCGAGGGTTATTGTTTGGTGTAATAAGTAAATGTGTTTTCTTAATAATTGAGGAAGATTATGCAGATATTAACTCTAAACAATGGCTATTGTTATAAGAGAGAACAACAAAATATGAAGTTACTTTTCATTTAACAAATTCTCTAGGCCTTAATGTTATTCACAACTTGTTGAAATGTTTAACAACAAGAAGTGATTGTTATAGCTTTAATCGTACGTTCTCGGAACAATGAAACCTTAACAACTTTAATTTCTGATACAGGGTTATAATTAGTTGTATACACTTTGTTGCCGTTAATCTTTTATTAAATTTACAGCTGAATTCAAAAACTCTGTTTAGATTTTCAATATAACGAAAAATATTGCTTAGGCCTACGTATAAATTTTGAAAGTATTTGTTTACAAAAAATGTAATAGTTTTATTGTTGAAGCATAAGTACATGAAGAGGATGGCAAAGCAAGCGCGGATTATGGGAAATAATTTCTTAAAATGGAGAGACCTTGACAAAGCAAGTAATTGATACTGTTTCACATAAACGCGACGACAAAAAACATCGATATACTCAAATATCGATATATCTCATTTGATATATTTCAATAGCAGCTAACAAATAATTCGATCACGAAGCTGTATCGATGACGTTAGTCGAGCGAATTTCCAAAATTAAGTTTATATTTTTTTAGGGTTTCAACCAATAATTTGGGAAATTGATGTACCGAAGAAGACGCTGGGTAGGTACCGTGTACGAATTGGTAGAATTTGTTTTGTCCTTGTATCTTCGAATCACGCGCACTTCCTGATCCTTAAGGGTCTGCTGTAGTGGCGGCCATATTGAATTTGTATCCCATAAGGTCAAATTTCAAACCATTTATTTTGTTAACTTTTTTATCATAAAATTGTTTGCAAGGTCTCATTTTAAGCACAATCACAATACGCATCCGTTTTGCATTTTAGATTTGTTTGAGGGGGTTCGGTACCTCCTATCTTCGTAATGTTAACTTAATGTTCCTTTTCTCAGTAACCATAGCAACTATGTAGGTGAATTTTTTTCTGAGTGGTTATTAGTAACCTTAGTAACACTTTAACAGAGGTTTTTTTAAACATGTATTTTTTAAATTTTTATAATTTTTTCTGTAAGACCAAAAAAGTTTAAAAAATAGGCCAATAAAACTGTTATAAAATTTGTAAAAAGTTTGCTTTACTTCCGCCACCCTACCCTCAAACCACAGATATGATTAGATATCTGGTTTCCCTAGCCTGGATTCGAACCCGGCATCTTCTGATCAGGAAGACGCTACGTTATCCACTGGACTAAGGCTTGATTAAAGAAAACTGACAAATTAACAAAACTTCAGTTACTTTACTATCGGTATGAATATTACGTGTAAAGTAAAAGATAGTTTATCAGCACCATCTAGGAGTGATTATAGGAAGTTTGCTTTTTGCTCTTAAGTTTGAGTCTGTATAATTTGTATACGTGAGACGTGTGTAATAATAATTACTTAGCTCGGTTCTTACTAAGTTAGTCTGTATTCGTGAGAGGTTTATAAGTGATAATAGTCTATAAGTGGAAGGCTTAATTAATAAGGACTTTGCCATTCCTAATTCAATCACAAATGTATTACAAAAACACAAAACAAAACACTTTAATGTTCAATTCCCTACCGTATTCCGAAATTACAATCTAAAAATTCGGTGTAAACTTTAATTCAAAATATTTTTTCTCAGCATAATATAATTCAAACCTACAAGTATTATATATCACTGCGTTCAGAAAAACCTAAATTTGAAGAAAGAAATATAAAAAAAAAAAATCGAAAAAAAAATTTATTGAGGGTCCGCCTCCTCTTAAATGCTTTTCATTTGTTATGTAATTGACATTTTGAAAGTACAAAGTTTGAATGTTTTTCCTCAAACAATAAAAAATTAATAATGAAAAGTAATTTGCAAGCCGGATCTGAAATTATAAAGAATATTCAGGTTTTTTTTCAGCACTCAATTACAAAAGATGTATTTATAAAATGGTTTAAAATGAGGCAATGTCAAAGCGTTCAGCTGCAAGAAATTGCACTGTTTAGATACGGCAATAGAGAGAAGCGCTTGATTTCCGGTTGCTTTCTCGTTTACTGGAGCAGACCCTTAACATTGAGGGCCTTCTACAATGTTCTAGAAACCTGAAGCGAGCTATGAAGCTAAATACATAAAACTTGTCACAAATTACTATTAAGTTATTTACAGGGTGTCCCATAAGTAAAGTGCCAAACTTCAGGAAAAAGGTTCGTTGGTAAAAAATAAGAAAAAAGTTCATATAAACGTAGGCCCGACATCGCTTCGTTTTCCAGATACCCGCCATTTTGTTTTTTTACAACATAATTGATATCTAGAGAACGGTTTGACTTGGAGTACAGACTGGGCATGAAGTTTATTCTAACAATCATCTATCTCAAGAAAAATAAGCTATTAAATCCACTCATAAGTTACAAAACGGCGGCTGTTTGAAAATTTCAAAACTAAATTACTCAAAAACCGTACATTTTATCAAAAAATATCAAGATACCTTATTTGTAACAATTTTGATTCCCTATTGCTTGGTGTAACTGTCAAAAGAGTCGGATGAAGTATAATAGTTAGGTTATGTGTAATAATTGGTTTGTTCAACCCGGCATCCTATACCAACACAGTAAATACTATATTGTATGCACATTTGCTGACATTATCTTCAACTTAGCTATTATCCTTCATCCGATTGTTTTGACAGTTACACCATCCGATAGGGAATCAAAAGGGCTACAAAAAAGGTCTTGAAATTTTTTGATAAAATGTACGGTTTTTGAGTAATTTAGATTTGAAGTTTTCAAACAGCCGCCATTTTGAAACGCATGATTTTATTTAATATTTTTTTATTTTTCTTTAGATAGACGATTATTAGGTTAAACTTCATGCCAAGTTTATACTCAATCAGTCAAACCGTTCTCTAGATATGAGTTATTGTGTGTAAAAAACAAAATTGCGGATATCTGGAAAACGAAGCTTTTTCGGGCCTATGTTTATATGTACTTTTTTTCTTATTTTGACCAACAGAACCATTTCCTGAAGTTTGGTGCTTTACTTAAGGGACACTTTGTATAGGAAAAAAATAAACATTCACATTTTTACAATTTGCGTCCCCTACTAGCCCGAATAAAGGTCAAATTAAACTCCTTTCCAAAAAATTTACTCGAACACATTAGCTTCCTTCAATTTTTACAAAGGGGTAAGTAACGAATTAATAAATTTTAATACAAACACCAAAACTGCCCCTGGTCACTTCGATCAGCAACCAGTAGCGAACCAAATTTAAACAGATTGTTGTATCCTGTGATATTTTACGGAAATGATTGATGACAGAAGCACTTGGGTAGGGGTAGGTTGGTGGGAGTAGCAGAGGCAATCGCAGGATATCCACATTTTTTGTTTGAATGACAGGAATTGGTTATATAATATAGAAACAATACTTGTTAATATTGCAAACTTTAGAAAATATAATTTTGCAAGAAAAGTCTGACTGAACTTTGTATTGCTAAAGTAAGTTATTGAAGAATAAATACTACTGAATATACTTTTCTTAGGGTAAAATAAAAAGTATTAGTCTCAAAGTCTCATTGTAGGCGCAAATAATGTTGAATAATTACAATATTTGATCTAAGTTTTCGATTTTAAAATGAACTAGCGTTTTAAATAACTTATCAATCACCATGGTTTATGTTTGTAGATGTAGTGTTTTTAAGCAAACACATTTCCAGTATCAAAATGGTTTATTTAGTAAGTCACTGAAAGGTAATGCCAAAAAGAAATAGGGCTACTCTTTTATACGACACTAAAACGTGTAAACATGTCTACCCCCTAAGGGATAAACGACAAGGAGAAGGGGAGATAGTCCGTTTCTTTTAGTAATTTGTCGTTACGATGGTTTTAACTTCGGTTCTTTCACAATGCTTCCGCCTTTCTTTGCTTCTTTTAACCTTCGTAATATGAGCCTGAACAGTAAGTGATATTGGATGGTGATAATTAGACCTTTAAGGTTTACTGACAATTAAATTCCTGTCTTCTATAATATAGTGCGTACAAGATATTCAGCGAGTTTTAGATACTTAATTCAGAATAAGTGCGCTTGGTTTTAAAAGACAGTCTCAGTAAATATTGGTGTAAGTGAAATGAAAAAGATCGATCACAAGGTTCAGAGAGAACTATTTCGAGAATTTGAGTAGAATAGATGGATTTGTTCACTCAAATTCATATCTCAAGCTGGTATACAACTAGGTATACAACGAGTTGCTATTTATGGGGAATGATTTTGTTGGGTGAAGTTCCGTTGAGATATACTTGAGCGTTTGTGGTTTTGTAATCATAACTTGGACATGAACTTATTGTCCGAGGAAATGTATATTATTTTGTATTGCCATGTCTAGAAACAATCACAAAGTGTAGAGTTTATCAAATTATTCACTTTCATCAACCACTTGTTATTAATGGGGTGGGAACTTTATTCCAAGTAAAATAAATAAATACATATTTTTTTTATTACTGTGCATTTAAGAACGTGTTTATTAATGTCTTCATTGTAAGCCCTTAGGATCAATAGAGGACGGATGAGTAAATAACTTACTTAAATAGTCTGTAGTCTGATTTGAACCTATCGCTGATTTGAAGTTAGTCTAGCAAATAATTTATTTATTGATTTAATCGAATAATATATTCTTTTTACAATTTTAAAATTAAATTCACACTAGGGTTTTAGCACCTGCAGCTCAGATGCATGCAGAAAAGTCGTTTCCTCATTTTATTTCTCTTGAAAGATATTCGTACTAATTTTATAAACTGAAGTTTTAGTAAAACTTAATCACATATATTATTTCTCAAAGCCATTTTTTTGTCGGTACGCCATAACTTCCATAATACATCATCAAATTACATGAATGAGGCATCATTTTAAAGCTTTCCTTAACCGCTACACCGGAAAAATATTCAAAATACAATTATACGAAAAAAAAAGAAATAAAGAATCCGAAAGTAACAGTGATGTAAGATCAAGTAAGTTGTAGGGATATTTTCCTAGCGTTGGCAACACTGAATATAGCAATACCCAGCTGGAGAGCTGCCGTTACGCCACTACATTGCTATTTTTACGCACTAAATACGCACTATACGATACTAAATATACGGTGTGTACTTTAATTAAGTGGGATTTAAGTAAGTGAGAATGAGAATGCTTCGCACGGGTCAGCTAGAAATTCCATAAAAAACCATGTAAGATTTAATGAATAACTAGTAAATCGTCATGCTTTATTTAAAAATATAGCAATATTTATATACTGAAAAAATATTATTAGAATAAAGTATTATGTAAAATAACTATGTATGTTACGATTATTCGCTTCATAGGTTTTGTTTGGATTTCAAATTTATTTTTAACGTCTTATTCTTTACGTCAAAAACATTTGAGGTTTGATTTCTATCTATCAAGTACTTTAACATAAAATACGTATTTGAACTTGTCTCAGAAGGAAACTCTATGTGAATACAAAAATATAAAATACAGTATTAATATATTGTTGTGTAATTATGTTTCTAGTTTTTAAATTTTGATATAGGTACATAGTTTACTTTTATTCTTTTACTGAATTTTATACAAAACATCCCATACAGTAATTTTACAGTAAGATTATACTGAACTCATGTCAATACTTTAGTTTATACATGAGTCACTAATGATTCTGATTTGGCCGTCGGAACTTGTTTATAATTTATACGTGTTACTTAAATCTATACATCAAGTAGGAGTAGTTGTAATGCCAAACAAACAATACTCAACTTAAAACTACAGATTCAAGAGTAGATATACAAAATAGACTAAACTGTTAGAATGGTGAATCATAACTTTGTAATGTGACGTAACGACTCAATTTCAACTATAAATGTGTCCTCAGAGAGCAAGTAAAATGTAGGAGCGAGCGATACGTTTGCGTTTTTCCTTTGAGTAATTTCCCTCTGTGTTTGTAAAACTTTACATTTATACAGGAGGGGATGTGTTTTACTTCTTTTGAACTTAATTAACAGGTTGAAGTTACATAGTAAAGTTTTTAAATGCTTTTGGGAGGGCTTTGACTTTTATGTGTATGTCGAAAGTCAGTGTCTCAGGTTGGTAATATACATAGACAGCATTCTTTTTACTTTTAGACTATTTATTCGAATACAAACAAAAATAAATACACAAGAATAAAGTTCTATATTTTTACTCGGAATTTTATTGGAGCTTAAGTTCTATCATCTCCGCACCTCGACGATTCAAGGAAGACTGAGGAACGGTTATCCCAGCTTGTCGTGTCCGTTATCTTGTTCTAGGCATTTATTAAAAATCATATTTTAATGACATTTCCGGATTTTTGTTTGCACAAATTACCAGCAGTCACATTTGAGACGTAAAGGCCTCCGTACACTTCAAACATGTTGCTCAAACATTGGGCGTGTGCAACAACGTGTTTGCACAAACATTTGTTTTTACACTATGCAACGAGTTGCGCAAACATTGAAAATAGCTTTCAATTTATTTAGTGAAATTGTCGGTAGATGTCAGACGCTGCTTGTGCCCCAATTATTATTACAAAAACTATAACACTATTTTTGTCTTAAAAATTATTACACAAATGTATTTAAGAAACTATTATAAAAATCATTACAACAATTTATTTAAACACGGATTACAAATATTTATTAGAAAAACTGTTATGATAAAAAATGTAATTACAAAACTATTGCGAAAACTTATTAGAAAAACTATCACAAAAATCTCTTTAAAAAATGATAACACAAATTTTATTTAAAAAAAATGTTACAAAAATAATTACACAATTTTAGAAACAATTAAGTAAATATACATTTATGTGAAATATGGATTGTTTTAATTACCCTACAAATCACTATAGTGTAATAACTATAAATGGAAAATAAGTAAACTAAAATAAGTAACCCAAATTATAATTACGAAAGTTGAAAAGGGGGTGTATGTTAAAAGCATAGTTTTCTTAACCTGCTATATATATGTTGAACAGGTAAACATATTCCACGCAATTTATTGAAACTCAGAAATCGTAATTGTTCGTTTAGACTTTTTTGTACATGTTTCCTTCAATTCAATGAACGAAATTCACGATAACATTGTTATAGATTAGCTGATAAAATGAAATAATTATGTTAATGTTTGTTTCTCAGTATTTACTGGAGGAAGATTATGGAATACAAAACAAGAGTTTAACATCTTCAACACACAGTTTAGTGTTAAACTGAATTAATATAATAACAAATTTATTATACATCAATTACCGTAAAATGATTTATGTAGCATTACAATATAATAATCTGACTTAGGTACTTATAATTTTCTGAGAAGCGCTTGTTCAGTCTTTTTAAGCTTATTATATCCCTCACACGGAATTTAATTACAAATTATAAACATATTATTGTAAAGTTAGACCGCATTATCTCCTTCATATATAGTAACATTAACATATTTTTTTAAATTATGCTTTCACCTCTAGGAGACTGTACAATAAAATATGTTTGATATTTCAGCATTATCTAAGATTATAACCAGGGATGTTGCGATATTATCGATATTAGTAAATATCGATATTTCCGATATTATATCGTTATTAGAGATTCAATATCAATATCGGATTTCGATATTTTTGTCTATACTGTAGCAATTACATTTTTTTGTACAACAGAACTGCACCTCCTAAAAATAAAAACACAAGGCACATACTTAACCTATGCAATCGCAGAATGTTTTTTAGTTTCTAAACATATCTATGTTTGTATTTCACCTTCCTTAATATGAACTTAAAACACGATTGATCATAGAGTAACATACCGTATACAATATATCGTCCTGAACATAGACTTACCTCCCGCTAGTATTTGAGTATGACGTGTAGTTTCAGAATACTGTATAAGCAGAATAGGCCAAATTTAACATAACCACTTCATACGTTAAGTAAACAATTACCAATATTTCTGAACTTAAACTGTATTGTTTTAGAGTTTTCGTTTTTCCTATGTTCTATAATATTTGATTTCCGCGAAAATGATTGAGTTTTACAGTAAGTTTGACCTGTAGTTTCAGAATACAAGCAAAATACATCATAACCTCTGGTCAAATGTAAGGAAATAATTAATAGGCCTACCATAGTATTAGTCTAAATTTTACACGTTAACAAAGTAATATCGATATCATCAGATATTGCCGATATCAATATTTTGTTTCGATAATATCGTGATATCGATTATCGGAAACTTCCCGATATCTCAACAACCCTAATTATATCAAGTTAGCTTGGGATTTACCTAAACCTAAACCTAAAATTTAAACTTGAACTGGACTTATGAGAAATAACAATATACAAATAAAAAACAGAACACAGTTTCTCATAAAAAACGTTCAATACTTCAAACGAGTTTCAATGACCAGGTCATCATCATCAGTGATGGTTACAAACTTATAACTAAAATTGATGGTTACAAATTTACTAAACGTTTTTTATGAGAAACAGTGTTCTGTTTTTTTATTTATATAGCTAAATGTGTATAGTTTTTGCAAGCGAGAGGTTTATTATTAAAGATTAAAGTAAACTGAATTATAAATGAATGAAAAACATGTTGTATGTTTTAAGTAGTCAATTAGAGAATAAACAGATCATATTGGATTTTTAAGGCTTCGGAAAATTATCTCACAGATGTTTAGCCTTTAAACATTGCTCGACACTACCATTCACTTCAAACCTTATTGTCAAATCCAAAGTGTAGCACAAACTTCGCCGGTCTCGACCGATTCACTTGAAAGGGTTGCACAACAAAAACAACCATGTCATTTCAAACCTACCATCAAAACGCTTCCGCAAACCTTTTTGTTGCACAACATGTTTGAAGTGCCGAACAATGTAGATGAAGAAACGGGTTTGACAGTGTGGGTGAAATAGACCCAAGAGATAGTTTACTGATAACAGATACACACTAAAGCGACGTCCATGATGCTTGCCAGAATAAGGTTTTTCCATTTAATGTTAGTGCTAATGTTTTTTTCTATGATTGTGGTTGTTTGTTATCCTCTTTATGGAACGCTAAGTTAATAGTTTTGCTAGTTAACAATTATACAGTGAGTTTAATATTAACAAAATATTATTATAGTTACCTGAAACAATATAATGCAACGCAATAAACCGTTTTATTTTAGCACATAGTTTACAAACACAAAATTATAAAATTGTATCCAACAGTTACGTATACAGCGTGTAGAAAAGTCTGGAAACGGTTTAATTAATATTTCGTATATAAAGACAATATTTTGAAGGTAGATGTGATTGAGGAACCTACTCTATGTAACAATACTATTTTATTAAGATTTTTAAAAAATATCCTCCATCTTTGATCCGCTATTTTAACTTTGATTTTTTTCAAATGGGAAGGTGGACATGTGGTACATCGTTTCGATGTAGAATTTCAAGAGAAAACCAACGGTGAAATTTTCAGATCCATATCATTATCCGATTAAAAATGGCGGCCAAAAAACAACGAAATCGTGTTTTCCGATTTTGCCCCATAATATACGAAATATTAAAATGTTTCCAGACTTTTTCTACACCCTGTATCTACATTCGTGTATTAATGTACATGAATGTTTTCCTATAAAATGTGCCATATTTTTAAAATATGTTTGTCTTTTATTTTATTAATTAAGAAGTAAATAATTAATTATAAGGACATGTTGTTCTTTAAGGTAATTTATTTTATTATAATTTTTAATAAAGGAAACATTATAACTCCGTTACGGGTATCAATTTTATTTATTTTTTATTTAAAAATGTCTTTTTTCACAACTTGTGAAATAGTTAACTCTTGGAACTAATGCTATGATTAATTTCTAAGCAAATGAATAATTTAATTTCTATTTAGCAGACATTGGTTCCACTTGATGTATGAGAGTAAAGTAGGAAATATATGTGAAGAAGCGACTGGCTGTATGCGCAGAAGCAGGGAGGACCAATGCGCATGCGCTAACAGCGTGGAGGTCAGCGTAGCGAGTCAGTCGGTGACAGAGTTTAGTCGCGTTATCTAGTGCACTGCCTTTCCTAAAAACATTGTTTTAATTTGGATTCAAATAACAGGGTCATAAAATTTTTTAATTATAATAAAAATAATACCACTCGAAAGAGCACAAACTGAATAAGTTTTACTCATTTAAAACAATATTGTAGTTAGTAACAAAGGAAAACAAACTGTTTAAATAATGTGCGGTAAGAAAATGTAAGAGCTGAAAACATGCAACTCAGTACACGAGGTAGAGTCAACAATACTTTGTATAGCATCCTATTTCTTGAAAAAATAATATAGCTAATAATACCAGTCAGCTAATACGTATTCTTATGATATCTTAATTAATATCTATTCTAACTTAAGGTATTCTAACGTTATTTAATTAATACATTGTAATGTAATTTAAGATGTAGTAATAAGTTTAATAAACATGTAATTATGAAAGTCCACAAATAGTGTCAGTGACACAGTAAGCCATTAGCCGCGCTCCGGCTGTAAAAAAAAACAGAATGGGTAGTAGTGTACTCTGCAATCAAATCCCCACCCCGCCACACATAACATACCTCCTCCCGTCCACACTCGCATCCCTACCTGCGCGAATTGCTTCTTCACATATATTTCCCACTGCACGCTTGTACATTTTAGTTTATTTTAATTGGAGCGCATACCAATACTTTTTTATGTAACAGATATAAGATTAATCAGATGAATACAATAGCACCGCTTTTACGTTTCTATTTCATGTTAAGATCAATATAATACTGACCGTTGATATCTCCATATAAAGCCGGAAAGTTTCGCTCAGGTAATGATAGTAAATAAAAAGAGTTGTTACCTTAAATTCCTTATTTTTAAAAGACTCGCTAGATTCTGAAGTTACAGCAACATTTGTAAGGTTATACGACAGAGTATGTATGCATACCATACAATTTATAGATATTACGTCAGTAGTAAATTTTCGTATCAATACTTAAAAGTCTTAACTATTTGCTTATTGTATTCGTTAACTAACAATAGTTTAAAATGAAAACTCTTATGATCAATTCAAATATGTATTGCTTCCTTAATAACAAAAAATATTAGTCTATTTTACTTTATTTCCTAACCTACCAACAACTAGCCTCGCCTACACAAAACAAGTACCATCATATCTTAAGTCTTAAGTTCCACAAAACAAAACGAAATTATAAAACAAACAAGTCGTAAATTGAAACTGAGCTTCATTTAAAGCAATTT
>JAGFPH010004138.1:59847-81708 GCA_018207615.1 Philaenus spumarius
CACCAACCCTCGTATTGGGAGTATTTTCAATACACAGTGTATTGAGTACTTCGCTCGCTAATCCCGGTATTGGGAGTATTTACAATACACAATGCATTGCGTGCTTCGCACGCCAACCCTCATATTGGGAGTATTTTCAATACACAATGCATTGCGTGCTTCGCACGCTAACCTTCGTATTGGGATTATTTTCAATATACAATGCATTGCGTGCTTCGCACGCCAACCTCTGTGTTTGCAGGAGAGTATCACTTTTTCACCCCGAAAAGTAATGTTGCTCTTTCTTGAGAGTGTCTAAGACAAAATTCCTTCCCGTTAGACACTACATTTTCCCTCCTGCTACAGTTCCAATAAACAACTTGCAATTTACTAAGGAAGAATATTCTTTTAAACTTTGACGTATTTACAAAAACAATTCAATATATGCCAAGAAGACACAGACACGGAAGTTCATTGCTGCATTGTTTTTTCAACAGTGGTTTTACTAACATATAATTTATCGGGCCGAAAAGTGCCCCTATACAAAACTTACAAGACTTTCCAGCTGGTCTACAAAGTAAGCTCAATGCTTTCTAAGATTACACTTTTCCGAGTCCCTGAAAATAAGTTGATCTTTCCACCCTATTATTATTGAAGCAGAAAATACATGTTAATAAAGACACGGAGGAAACATATTTACCACATCCAGTAAAGGATGTGATATTTATACACTTATAACAAACTATATAGTGACAACCGTTTAGTTCATTTCGAGTCTTTTGGTTTCCTTTATATAAACAAGTTCAGCATCGGAATAAATTTATCTATTTGTATTTCGTCCCGGCATACACGCTGGCATCAACGATACATTCAATCACACAATATCCTCAGATCGGGATTGAGTTTCGTCCTCGGGGAACGTCCATTTCTCTAATGCAGTCTCCCGATCATTACGTCATTTGCATTATTTGAATTAATTCAGGGAACTTACCATTGCCATGAGATTACAGGAGATAAATTGTCAAATCGGGACGGTTACAATTAACTGTAACTATTTATATTTCATTAATTATCTTTGTTAATGTATTTTGAATATTTTTTAATACTCTCGGGGAGTTTGTAATGATGAAAGTTGAGCAGTGAAATTATTGACAAAATATCTACAATATTAGAAATGAAATTTCGGTATATTTCTTGGGTAAAATTCAATTAATTGAATGAAGCTTCGTTGTACAAATATTTTTCTTTTTTATTACGTTTTTAAATATTAGGGATCGGGAAAACAGACACATAATCAATGACATTCGCCTTCATTTAGGATAAAAACTTATCAATAATTTAGTTTATATATCAGTTTTAAATGTTTGATTCGACAACTTAAACTAATCTTGACCAAAGTTTATTGTTTTGTTCGCAAACGTAAACATAACTTTTGTTTTAAACCGTTTATCAAACTTGTATTAGTACGCCAACTAATCTAACTTTAATTTAGTTAATTTCACTTTATTAATTCTATTGCGACCTGCCAGACGTGCACGTACTCGACATTATCTTGATGTAAATTATTACGATCTTGACAATTAGTGAAAGTTATGTTTTTATGTTAGTGTTAGTATTGTGTTTATTTAATTTTTATATTTTCCTAATAATGGTCGAATTACAGAAATCGCGATGGATTAATAAGGTTATATTAACTTAAATGAAAGTTCGATTAATTATCGTACTTATCCAAGTTTAATCACTAATACGTGAACTAAAATGGAATCTCAATTTATGATAAGATTATATTTTAATACAAAAAATGTGTGTACATGGAAACGAAAAGAATACACCTGTTTATTTGCAAAGTCCTTTAAATTAGGACAACCAGAGTAATATTTTACTTCGGTTCGCATTAAAATGCCGAAGTATTGAAATCATGCGATCATTTTTTTTTGTGCGTCTGCGTGTCTGTTAACACGATATATGCATTCGCAGATGTCGTGGAAAACATCTGGTGGTGCCAAAATCTTATTTTTATTGCGGAGAATTGAAAACCTTTTGAACTTTCTAGCGTGAGTCGTATCACTTCGGGGTCACGTTTTTGGGTCAACATTTTGAAAATACAATGTGAGGTATAATTTTTTACATTTTTGGGTACGGGAAACCCGATTTTGAGAAGTTAAAGAGTAATAGCAAGTCAGGGTCACGTTTTTGGGCCATCATTTTTAATATACAGTGTGGGATATCGTTTTGAATGTTTTTGGGTAAGGGAAACCAGATTTTGACAGTTATTAGAGAAAAAAACACGAGCCAGAGTCTCGAAAAAGTGTTCCATCTTTTCATCTTGTTGTGTTTTGTTTTTAGTTTTGAATAATTCACATTTAAAAAAAATGTTTTCAATAAATTTCAAATGCACATTGTTATTTGGTGTTATGATAATTTAAAAAAAAATGGTTTAACTCTAACTTTGTGCTAATAGCACGTAACTTGGAACAATGTTATTAAAGGTTGTACTGATATACTACATGGAACGAAGCTGTAGAAAAATATGCTAGATGATCAAATTTACCCAAAATAAAAAAATATTTCCCTCATCATTAGGACTACAGTATATTTAAATTAGATTTCAGACCATGATTTCTACTGTTACCCATAAAAATCTCAAAAGTGAATATTTAAGATACGTGTTAATAGAATTGGTCCAATGAATTGTTTATTTAACATCTATCAAAGGAAGTGATAAAATAACAACCAAGTAATTTTCTCTCATTTAGCGTGATGGAGTCCCAGTATTAAAGGTAATACAATATTTAAAAAACTTGATAAATAATTTGACAAACAAAATTATTAATAGAAATATTTGTCTCTGTACAAAAAATAATCTTACCCAACTCAAAAGAACAATGTATTTGTTGTAACCTGATTTAAGAATATAGAAGTATCTCCTGTGGTCGTAATTCAACCAATTTGGATGTAAAGTAACAAAATTCAACTTGTTTTTCGAATTTTTGATTTATTAAAAGTTATCACATCCTCAATTCACTTACCATCTCCACGTATATAAAAAATATTACTATAATTTATTATCAGGGATGACAAAAATAAAAATCCTAAACAAAACTTCATAGTTCAATTACACAGCAACAAATCAGATCTAAAACACATCAACAATATCATAACCTAAATCATTTGTTGTCAGTTGAGTAAAGTAAATAACTTATTTATGTGAAACTCAATTAGGTTATCAGCTGCTTAGAACCAATTATTTCCTAATAATTTAGTTGCAGCATACTGATGAAATTGTAAAACTCTGAATGTAACCAAAATAAAAGTGTAAATAAAATATTTAGCTTTACAACGACTTAGAACTTGAATTATCTTTTACATAAAAAAAGAATCATCAAAATCGGTTAAGTATTAACTTTAGAAACTGAGTGAATAAAAAGCAGGATTTTTATATATATATAGATTATAATGGTATTAGAAGATATTTAATTTTAGAAAATATTTGTATGTAATTGCATCAAATTCATTAAAATTCCCATTACACCTTTTTAAGATAATGAATTGCAGTGATATATTGTACATCTTTGCCAATATATTACAAATTTTAATATATTCTTAAATCTATTTAAAACTGAATCCAACTAATTTTGAAATGTATTCGTAAATTACCACTTACCAGAGGAACTAATCTACATTCCTTTGATTACCCAATGCTTAGTTAAGTATAACCACATCGTATTTACCCCCAAAGATACTAGAGTAAGTTATGCTTCTCCACGACATTTCCAAAGCCTTCTGTAAATACAGTTACTGATAAGGATTAAGTTTCGCCACATATGCAGGCTTTAGTTTCTCCCCATCAATTAGTTATTAAAACAAACCGTATATCTATGTACTAATTTCCTTTATTAGAGGATTAGCAATACCGCAGTTCACAAATAGGTGACCGAAGTTCTAGACCATGCGTAAGCCTAGTATCTTGTATTAGTAATTAGTTATTTTAAAGTTGTAGGTGGTGCAACTGCATGCCTAGAATTCCAACTCCTTTAATGCTTCCGTAAATTATATTTAACAATTATATTTTAATAAAGGTATTTTATACTAAACAAAGATAACATAGTAAATAATATGTATTGTCTAAATCAAAGTATCTGTAAGAATCAATTTAAACACTAGCTTTTTACTCCAACCTCACTATTCGCATCCAAAGGGTCTAAGGAAAATATTTGTTTTAATCCCATTTCCAAAAGACATATTTTGTTAATT
Source organism: Philaenus spumarius (assembly GCA_018207615.1). Taxonomy (NCBI): domain Eukaryota; kingdom Metazoa; phylum Arthropoda; class Insecta; order Hemiptera; family Aphrophoridae; genus Philaenus; species Philaenus spumarius. The sequence continues at coordinate 64,081 of JAGFPH010004138.1, forward strand.
GGCGATTTAATTTGAAAAAATTTCAAACGTAAACATAGTTCAAACGTTGTGTTATTTAAAAAGTCTTTAAAATTTAAAAGTATTGAAAAACTAAGTTTTGACTTAGCTCCCGTTAGAAAATATCAGTAATAGAAGCTCATAACAATTTTTTTTTAATTATATTTAATATCACCTTAAAAAACGTATTCTTTATGTGCTAAATTGTGAGGTTCCAGTTAAAAGGAATTGTCTACGATGATTCATTGGCACGTTATAGGTACTGTACCCTGTGTAGTCTGTTATACTATGTATTATGTAATATAAACGGAGAAACTTTCAAGGGTTGTTTCGCTGGTAAAATAAATTAACAACTTCATTTAAACATAGGTCATAATGCGCTTACATGTTTTACTAAATAATTTATATCTCTCGATGGAGTTGACATTTTGCAGGTAATTAATTGGTTTAAATACCTACTTTGAAAAAAATAACTTGTTCCAGTATTCAGTTTCAAAATTGCGAGCAACTAAGTGTTTACAGTGAATAAAGCAATGCAAAATTTTAACTTTATCTGAAATCTATTTTAGAGATATAAACTATTTAGTAAATAAAATTGATTGGTAAAATATTTTTTTATAAATCTATGTCTAAATGTACTTTTTCCATTAGTTTTACCAGCGGTACAAGCCATGAAAGAAGTGGGACACACTGTATATAGTTTAACTTTAATGAATTTAACAACAGTCTGCATACAACTTACAGTCGTGGTTCAGAACTGATGTTGAAAAATGTAACATCTTAGTAATGTGCACGCATGAACCAAGACAATATTTTGTATCAAAGTAGATGATCTGCAATAATTAGTTTTAAGTAAAAATTTTCTTTGTCTTAAATATGGCATGCAGGATGCCTGTATAATGTAACAGTTGTGGAAACTAACTATGTTTGTATAATTTTTTTATCAGACCCAATTAATGTTTCCTTTTTTTGACAAGTGCCCGTGAGTCTTTACGTAATTAAAATGTGTACACTTTGACAGAAGTTCAATTTAAAGCAGCTGCCAAGTGTTTTCTCTAAGGTAGCTTAACTCTTTTGTAAGAAACGATCTGTAAAAAATTTTAGAGATAAATGACTACTCTGTTTAACAAAGTGTTTTTACCTACAAACTGTTATTTTCAGTAACACATAAATAATTCAATCGCTAATCGAAATATATTAACGTTATTTAATAATTATTATTTTATTTCTTACAATTAATTGCTTTGTGAGAAATTTAGGCCTATATATAAATAAACGGTACCAGGAACTGGCACATTCCCCATACGTTCTCACAAACATATTTAAATTATTAAACAGATTCACTGTGACTTCATAATTGTAGGAGGGGTAGGAGAGGTGATATTAAAGTAGGAGATTAACTATTAAATATTATTATTATTAGCTAGAGAGAAAACTATTCGATTGATTTCGAAGAAATTTGCACCAAACACGTCAATTAGGCCTGTATAAATGCACAAAAAAGGTTTTGAAAAATTTAGAAAAATAACCCAATTTTCGGCCAAAAACTCCCAAAAATAAGATTTATTATTATTAGCTAAACGAGAATTTATAGAAAGATGTGGTTTTTTGAATATGGTGGGGGTATATTAAGGGGTACAATTAAGCTACATTTTATCAAAATCGTTATAGCCGATTTTTTATAAAAAAAATAATAACTATTTTTTTGGAAAAAAGGGTTGTTTTTCAAAAAATTTTAAGACCTTTATTCGTGCATCTATACAGGCCTAATTAATTGAACTGTCTTTTGCAAATTTGTTTGAAATCGATGGAATAGTTTTCTCTCTAGATTTGTATGCATACAGACATACAGACAGACATTTTGTAAAAACCACTTTTTTTGACACAGCTTGACTCAAAACGGATATTTCCACAAAAATCTCAACATATTTTTTTTGCGATCACTAAACTTTCTCTATACTATAGTGTAGTGAGAATGTAAAACGATCAAATGAACCCCTGAGTCCAAAAATGTGGTTTTTACAAAATGTCTGTCTGTATGTATACGAAGCTAGAGCGAAAACAATTCGATCGATTTCAAACAAATTTGCACCAGACATGTCAAGTAGGCCTATAGATGCACGAAAAATGTTTCGAACATTTTTGAAAAACAATCCCCTTTTTTGCAAAAAAAAACCCAAAAAAGCAGTTATTATTTTTTTTATAAAATAAAGGCTTTAACGATTTTAATAACATTTGACTTATTTGTAGCCTTTAATGTACCCTACCATATGCAAAATACCGAATCTTTCTAAAATTCTCATTTAGCTAATAATAATAACTGATTTTTTTTGGTTTTTTGGCAATATAGAGGGTAGTTTTTCAAAATGTTTCAAAATCTTGTTTCGTGCATCTAATTGACGTGTTTTTTGCAAATTTTTTCGAAATCGATCGAATAGTTTTCTCTCTAGATAATAATAATAATATGTATTAGTTAATCTCCTACTTTAATAAGTCACCTCTCCTACCCCACCTACAATTATGAAGTCACAGTGAATCTGTTTAATAATTTAAATATGTTTGTGAGAAAGTATGTGCCAGTTCCTGGTACCGTTTATTAGAATATAACTTAGAACCGCTGAAGTATTATGATCAGCGAAAACAAAATTTACAGACATAAGAAAAGAAAATATAATAATTGTATTATATTATAATTATTTAATATAATAGTACGTCTAGCATAATTTAAGGCGATAATGCGAAAGACTGATACAACATATGTTTGATATAGATACAAAAACTTTTCTAATAGTCAGAATTTATTGTTATTAGTCCTAAGTTAAACATAAAAGTCTAAAGACACAAATTGATGGAAGAAAAATTAAATTGGGTGTGCTTAAGACCACACTATGGAAGTGAAAACTTCAATGACTACGGGGATTTTTAACTCGGTAAATGAGTACAATTATAAGGATTATAAAACTGTAAGCCTATTTGTTAAAATTGTTCATTTATATCCGTTATTATATTTTTAAAGAAAGTTAAACATTTTATATTTTTATTACTTTTTATTTCATTTTGATAGAGCAAATGATTTAGAAGTTGTTAATATTATAGTGAAGGAAATTCATCATCAAATATGTTATACAAAAATGTATTCCGAAGTTAAACAATAGGTATCTCTTCTTTAAATTTCTATAAATGAATATATTGATGACTAGGGGAGGAGACCCCTGCGTGCTCCACACGCCAACCCCCAACGGAACTTTCTAAAATCATAAGTTAAGTTTTATTTATAATACAGGTGCAGTATTAATAATAACCTCAAAACTATGATGGTAAATAATTTTAAATGTTCATTATAGAAGGGCCAATAGAAGTTATCATTTCAAAAATTCACCAAAGGAGCCATTCGTCTCCCCTTAATAGAGCGAGAAACTCATTTACTCTGAAGACAGTTATTGTAAATATTAACTTGAATATTCAAAGTTGGTGCCAATAACACTAATTACCACCCCCTTTAAATAACCCTACTTTATGTCCGCAGTAAACACAACCCTTGATAAAGTAACATTAAACAACATTTTCCCGTTTCGTGCGAGTTTTAATTATATAAAGTGTGAATAGTTGCAAACGTTATAAACTTACATTTGGCTAATTAAATGAGTTACTACGTGAGAATAACTTCAGGAGGTTGGCGGAGTGCTTTCTGTTTTAACATTTGTTCGTATTTGACGTATTGTTCATGAAGCGGTAAAATTAGTATTTATTTGTTACACTTTGTAACCATTTAAATGCATGATAAAAATGTATAAGTAAGTTTTGAGCTTGTCCAGTCAGGAGGAATTATTTAATAACCAAACGCGTTTCCACGACACAGTCGTATTCAGTGCTACATCCTCATATTCGTCAACATCCCTCTTTATCAAGAAAGCTATCAAATGAAAAACAATAAATTTATATAACGGCTGAATTTAACGGATACTAAAAAGAACAATAACCGTCGTAAAAAACCCTTCATAGATCAACACTAACACCAAAATGATTTAAACTCCGACTTTATCAAATCAACTCCTATAAAAGCGAGTGTACGTGAGTAACATATAATACAACAGCTGATTTCACCCATCATCTGTAATACTTGAAAACCCAGCGTAGATTATACTGTGGGGTTATGTTAACAACTCCAATCATTTTAATTTCTTGTGAAGTTTATTTTCTTTAAATATGCGTTATAGGACTTATGTTTGCTATAATATGTTATAATATTTGCTTTGAGGTAATAAACTGTATATAAATACAACTTTTTATCATAAATATATTCGTTTATAAAAATTTTATAGATACCTATTCTTTTAACTTCGGATACATTCTTACGTTTTTATATAACATATTCGATTAATATAACATATTAATTTCTTCACTACAATAATATATTAATAACTTCCAAAACATTTGATCTATAAATTTGAAATAAAAAGCAATTAAAATATAATAATTGTACCTTTCTTTAAATGTATAATAACGAATATAATAATAATCTATCTATATATATAAAAGCGAAAACCCACTGACTCACTGACTCACTCATCACGATTCTTCAAAACTACCGAACGGATTGGAATGAAATTTGTTATGTTCTTCCGTAGGTGCTTACTAAGAAAGGGTTTGAAAAAATTCGAAATTTTAGGGGGTTTTGGGGGGATTAAAGTTATTAAATCACGATTTCTTCAAAACTACCGAACAGATTGGAATTAAATTTGGTATGTAGCTTCCTCTAGGGCCATAGGCGCTTACTAAGAAAGCGTTTTAAAAAAATCGAAATTTTAGGGGGGTTTTGGGGGATCAAAGTTATTAAATCACGATTTCTTCAAAACTACAGAACGGATTGGAATGAAATTTGGTATGTCGCATCCTCTACGGCAATAGGTGCTCACTAAGAAAGGGTTTGAAAAAATTCGAAATTTAAGGGGGTTTGGGGGGTAAAAATTACTAAATCACGATTTCTCCAAAATTACCGAACAGATTGGAATGAAATTTGGTATGTAGCTTCCTCTAGGGCCATAGGCGCTCGCTAAGAAAGGGTTTAAAAAAATTGAAATTTTAGGGGGGTTTTGGGGGATCAAAGTTATTAAAACACGATTTCTTCAAAACTACCGAACCGATTGGAATTAAATTTGGTATTTAGCTTCCTCTAGGGCCATAGGTGCTCACTAAGAAAGGGTTTAAAAAATTTCGAAATTTTAGGAGGGGTTTGGGGGCATCAAATTTACTAAAATCATAATTTCAGATCTTTTATTATTATAACAATAGTGCTTTTATTATTTGAGATCTATATATATAAAAGCCAAATACCACTCACTGACTGAACACTTAAAAAGAATACAATTACGTTAAAAAGACTGAAAATACCAATGACCAAGGGCAACGCCGTACGGGTCAGCTAGTATATATATGAAAGCGAAATACCCCTCACTCACTCACTGAGTCACTCATCACGATTTTTCAAAAACTACCGAACGGATTAAAATGAAATTTGGTATGTAGCTTCCTCTAGTGCCATAGGCGTTCGCTAAGAAAGGGTTTCAAAAAATTCGAAATTTTAGGGGGGGTTTGGGGGGATCAAAGTTATTAAATGACGATTTTTTCAAAACTACTGAACGGATTGGAATGAAATTTGGTATGTAGCTTCCTCTAGGGCCATAGGGGCTCACTAAGAAAGGGTATGAAAAATTAAGAAATTTTATTAGGGGTTTGGGGGGGGGGGGGATCAAAGTTACTAAAATCATAATTTCAGATCTTTTATTATTATGAAAATAGTGCTTTTATTATTTAAGATCTATATATATAAAAGCCAAATACCACTCACTAACTGAACACTTAAAAAGAATACAATTACGTTAAAAAGACTGAAAATACCAACCACCACGGGCAATGCCGTACGGGACAGCTAGTAATTTATATAAGTAGTACACATTTACCGAGTTAAAAATCCCTGTCAGCATAGTTAGGAATTCCTAGATAAAGTCTGTTCTTTTTAAATATTATTTTTTTAAATTATGTGTTTCTGATGTGTATCTAATTAATCTGCCTAAGATTTTTCACGGGCGCTTACTAGTGTAATATAAAACACTGAAACCCAAACGTAACCACACATCCGACAATTGCATTAGAAAAATGCTAGCAAACCCTAAAATAAAAAAATCCTTTATCCATATTGAAAGCTTTAAAAAAAAAATACTAAGAAATAGATAGGACAAGAATTATGCATATAAGTTAAATTAAAGGATATTTTTCACATTTCAAATTCAACCAACCGAGAAATCGGCCATACCTAACCATTATCTAAAAAAAGTCATCTGCATGAAGTACTACAGACTGCATTCCGTCGAAAGAATGTGACGAAAGGAAATATTCTTAACACCCGTTTAACTTTATATATCAACAAAAATAAAACAATAGTAAATAGCGTTCTATATTAAAGACCATTAAAGAATACCGTTGTGTGGCGGCCAATAGGATGGGCGCGCAGCGTTGCCGTATCTACTAGTCACGAACACTCCTGGTATTTACCGCTCGAGGCTTGAGCGCACAGTTTAAAGAATTTTAAATGCGTTGAGTCAGCTGCGTTCAGTTAGAAGCGTGGGAAGAACGTGACAACGTCGCACTAAGGCGATTGGAGGGTTCAAGGTCTCGGTGTACACAAGCCCGTCCCTCAACGGTATTCTTTAGGGGTCTTTACTGTATTTCCATACACAACTCCGCATCATATATACTAAGTAAATAATTTGTATATGTTTTTTTTGACATTATTGACATCATAACTTGTATCTTTATATTATCTTTATCATTGTTATGAGTTTGTGTAATATTACAGTTATAATTATCTCAAGTACATTATGAACGTTTTTAAGTTTGTTCACATGTAGTGTAAAGTTGGTTTATATAACCTATACTTAGATTAACTTAAAGTTGTTTTTTCTATTGTTTATTTTAATTTTATATTTTATATTGTATCTTCTGTGTTTAGTATGTTGATCTTATTTAATATCTATTTTAGTTAAAATTTATAATTATGTTTAATAAGTTTTAATGGTATTAGTACTTACTTCAACATATAATGAATGATTGTATCAATGTATTATTAAAATGGTTGTTATATAACAACTATGTAGGCCTACTTAGTAATCATCAATTAGAGTTAAATTTCCTCTTTATCGTAGATTGTATTTTTCATTTAAACTTGCATTACAGAATGTTTTTAAATCATATGCTCATAAACTGTGTAATTTCACTTCTCTTGTTCATTTAGCATATTAATTGTTTAGAAAGGTGTGTGTTTGAAATTATGTTATTATTAATATTCGTCAAAATCATGACATAAAGTTTAATCTTAGGAAATAATTGGTTCAAATCAATATTTATAATTGTACTTACTTACTAATTAAAGATATCAGTTTATACTCAAAGTTTTAGTGAATTATTGTTTACTTAAATGCTTGTATGTAAAAAAAAAACATGCTATTTATCTTATAATAACTAGATCACAAAACATTTTATTGTACGTTTTATAGGTAGGAGAGGTTATATTAAAGTAGGAGATTAACTAATAAATATTATTATTATTAGCTAGTGAGAAAACTATTCGATCGATTTCAAACAAATTTACGCCAAACACGTCAATTAGGCCTGTATAGGTGCACGATAAAAGGTTTTGAAAATTTTTGAAAAACAACCCTCTTTTCGGCCAAAAAACCCCCCAAAAAAATGTTATTATTATTATCAGCTAAACGAAATTTTTTAGAAAGGTGCTGTTTTTTGCATATGATAGGGTACATTAAGGACTACAAATAAGCCAAATTTTACCAAAATCGTTAGAGAAGTTTTTTTTATTAAAAAAAAATACCTGATTTGTTGGGGGTTTTTTGGCCTAAAAGGGGGTGGTTTTTCAAAATTGTTCAACATTTTTTTTCGTGCATCTATACAGGCTTAGATAACATGTCTGGTGCAAATTCGTTCGAAATCGATCAAATCGTTTTCTGTCTAGCTTTGTATACATACAGACATACATGCAGACAGTCATACAGACAGTCATACAGACAGACATTTTGTAAAACCCATTTTTTTGGACTCAGGGGGTCCCTAAACAGATATTTCCACAAAAATTTCAACATCGATTTTTGTCGATCACTATACATTCTCTATACTATAGTATAGTGAAAAAGTAAAAGCAATTAAAAGATAGTATTTTTATTTGTTTAACAAATTGGCCTATAGTTTGATAATCCTTATTATTGTACACATTTACCGAGTAAAAAATCCCTGTCAGCATAGTTAGGTAGGCCTAGATAAGTAGGCCTTAATGTTGTTTGTATATAGTTTGATTTTTAAATGATGTATTTCTGATGTGTATAATTAATCAGCCTGTGATTTTTCTCGGTTGCTTACTACTATAGGGAAATAAAATTATAATCGTTAAAATCTTTTAAAAAGCAAAAACTTTTTTACCTAAAAAGTATGATTGCAGTATTGTAAATGTACAGACAGACATAATTACGGTCCATGTGACAGCAGTGTACGACAGGAAATAATAATTTATTTTATTTTACTCTTACAATTTACCTACTTTTCAAGAGCTACCAAATTTGTTATTCTTCGAACTGACGAGAGCATACAATCTCTCACAATATTTCAGTTAGACGCTATTAATATCCAAGTAACATTTTGTAAACTTTTAGACTTAGGTTACCTACATTCTACTTCCATGGCGGCGAATAACACAGAGGTTTAATTTCACCATAAATAATGAAATGTGATGCAAGTGTCTCCGGGGAAATTTATAGGTACCAAAGTAAACTGAAAGGGCAATTTAGAGATGTAGGTTTAGGTTGCTTGTAAAATGGTCTTAATGTTTCAAACGTAGTGTAAAATATTAAATTTATTAACAGTAGTTGTGAGACAATAAAAAACGTCTTGGTGAATGTGAGGAAGCAATTTGTTCTTAAGTTTAGCTTGAATAGAAACCTTTTGATAAACTAATTGCACTTAATATTTCCAGAAAGATTGGATTTTGATATATTTATATATATATATATATATATAAATCTCGTGTCACAGTGTTTGTTATCGAACTCCTCCGAAACGGCTTCACCGGTTTTTATTAAATTTGTTGTGTATGTTTGTCAAGTATGAGAATAGGTCGCAGGCTACTTTTTATACTCCTAGGTTATGAGGGTAGTTAGTAACATCCCCTAAAACAATAAATATTAATTTTTATACTTTCCTTAAAGCTAGAGAGCTGACATTTTGTTCACTTATGTCTTACAAAATAAAATACAATCCAGTTTTATATTTTGTCACGTGCTGCTCAGGGGTGAAAATGTAGTAACAACCCCTAAGGCTATAAATATTAATTGAATGCGTGAAATTAATTAACTAGGAGCGTGAAATTTGGTACACATTTTCCTCATAGGTGTTAGAGGCGCACTAAGAAAAGATTTTAAAATATTTGGCTTTTAAGGGTTGAAACAACCCCTAAAACAATAAATATTGTTTGCTTAAAGCTAGAAAGCTGAAATTTATACATTTATTTCTTACAAGATACATATAAAATAAACCAGTTTTATTTTTCGATACGTGTGCATTTATATACTTTCCTTAAAACCCTCCAAGTGGCATGGTTAAAGCTAAAATTGAAAAGCCTGTTTTTAGCGTTTTGCAAGCATATTTTTAAAAATTCGCCAAAAATAGTAAATGAACCCCAATCCAAAGGTGTTCTATAGCTTTTATGTAGAAGAAACTTCAAAGAATTCAAATATGCTACTAAAAAGTAGTTTCTTTTGAAATTGTAAAAGTTATTAGCTTAGAAAGCAAAAAATGTTCAGAAACGGAAGGGAAAAAACCAAATTTATGCCTAAATAAAAAATAGTAAAATTTGTTTGTAATTTTATTCAAAATATACAAACGTTTTGTAATTTAGTTCTAAATAGAAATGTGTAAAAATATATTTCAATTTCAAAAAATTTAAGTTGAAAATAGCAATTTTTATGTTCCAACTACAAAAACGCTAAAAAAATAGGTCTATTTTCAAAACGAATATTCCTATATATTTTTTCCTCCAAAATGAAATTTTATTATACCAAATTGTAGAGAATAAATGGTATAATTGAACTGTAAGATTGGAAATTACAAAAAACCTTACATTTTCTAATCAGATACAACAGAACGAACAAAAATGTATAAACTTTCCACCATTTTTACCAAAAATCCTATAAACAAAGTTGTATAATTTTGGAGAAATATTTTTGTAATTTTGTTCAAGACATACAACAGTTGTAGAAAATAGTTATAAAGAGAAATGTGTAACAATATATTTCAATTTCAAAATTATTTAGTTGAAAATACCAATTTTTATGTTCAAACTACAAAAAACGATAATAAAACATGCCTATTTTCAAAACTAATAGGCCTAGGCTATATATGTTTTACTCCAAAATGAAATTTTACTATACCAAATTGTAGAGAATAAATGATAGAATTGAACTGTAAAAAAAACCTTACATTTTCTAATCAGGTACAACAGAACAAACAAAAATGTATAAACTTTCCATGGTTTTTACCAAAAATCCTATAAACAAAGTTGTATAATGTTGAAGAAATATTTTTGTAATTTTTTCAACATATAAAACAATTGTAGAAAATAGTTAAAAAGTGAAATAATATCATACACTTAAAGTAAAAAAAAACTCATTGCGATCATATAGCCTAAGCGTAAATCTGTCAAATTCAGGTTAGGTTAGGCACATTGCTAAATATTAGTATTATGTCTAAAAACCACTATATATCCGATCAATTTCTGATAACCTTTCAATAACTCTAGGCCTATCTGCCATTGTATCAATACTGTAGGCCTATTTATTATTTATAAAAAGTTTATACAATAGTTTATAGGCTAAATAAATTTTAACCTAGGCTATCTGCAAAAAATAAAACAAAACTCACTATTTAGAACACTTTATAAACATAATTTCACTAAAAAACACAATAACACATTCTACACTTATTTATTTATAACTGTAACACAATATAACACAGTTTTATAAACTATAAACACTTTCAATTCAGTAAAATATCAAGAGAAAAAATACTTGCATGTAATAATTGTTAGATAAACGGCTTGGCCGCTTGGATAATGGCGACCGTAAACTTCTGAAATCACGTGATTCTCAATTCAGTTTGTACCAACCTAATATGATAAAAATTATTTGAACTGCACATTGACTGAAACTTTGAAATTTTATCTTTACAACGGTATATTACACATCTTAGGAATAAATCGATTTCTGATAGTAAAAATCGATTTAAAAATGCTTCCTTATTGGCCCAATCTTGACCAATGGACAAGCATTTATTCTAAATTCTGTATGTCATAACCAATTGTAGTCAAAGATGATTTAAAAATACCACTTGAAAGATAAAAGTCTAATGAATCCAATGCTGTGATGATCTTTGTGACAATTGACAACTGTGGGGAGTTGCAGACGGTTGAAAATTATGAAGTTTTACGTTTTTAACATCGCGATGTTGCACGGAAAACAGCTGTTTGACATTCTACAATTTTGAAACGATGATTACGTATGTAAAAATACGTTTTACGAAAAAGTTTTAAATACAAAAGTTAAAGTTTAATTCATTTTCTTTTCAACGGTGCCGGTTTTATTACGATTGGATAATTCTAAGTGAATTAATTAATCGAAAATGCAAATGTATGCAAATTCTCGCTAATTGTCGAAATAGCTGCATCTTACCCCTGAGAGAGCGTCACTTTGGGCAGTCTGCCACTGGGAGGGAGGCTATAAATATTAATTGAATGCGTGAAATTAATTAACTAGGAGCGTGAAATTTGGTACACATTTCCTCATAGGTGTTAGAGGCGCACTAAGAAAAGATTTTAAAATATTTGGCTTTTAAGGGTTGAAACAACCCCTAAAACAATAAATATTGTTTGCTTAAAGCTAGAAAGCTGAAATTTATACATTTATTTCTTACAAGATACATATAAAAATAAACCAGTTTTATTTTTCGATACGTGTGCATTTATATACTTTCCTTAAAGCTAGAGAGATGATAATTTGTCAATTTATTTCGTACAAAATACATATAAAATATAAACCAGTTTTACATTTTGTCACGTTCTGCTAAGGGATGGAAAAGTAGTAACGACCCCTAAAATAATAAATATTAATTTGTATACTTTCCTTAAAGCTAGAGAGCTGATTTTTTTTTTCATTTATGTCTTACAAGATACATATAAAATATAATCTAGTTTTATAATTTGTCACGTTCTGCTAAGGGGTGGAAAAGTAGTAACAACCAATAAAACAATAAATATTAATTTGTATACTTTCCTTAAAGCTAGAGAGCTGATTTTTTTTCATTTATGTCTTACAAGATAGATATAAAATATAATCTAGTTTTATAATTTGTCACGTTCTGCTAAGGGGTGGAAAAGTAGTAACAACCCCTAAAACAATAAATATTAATTTGTATACTTTCCTTAAAGCTAGAGAGCTGATTTTTTTCATTTATGTCTTACAAGATACATATAAAATATAATATAGTTTTATAATTTGTCACGTTCTGCTAAATGTAGTAACAACCCCTAAAACTATAAATATTAGACTCCTAATTGAATGCCGCCTAGGAACGTGAAAGAGGCTCACTAAGAAAGGATTTTAAAATATTTGGCCTTTAAGGGTTGAAACAACCCCTAGAAAAATAAATATTGTTTGTTATACTTTCCTTAAAGCTAGAGAGCTGAAGTTTTGTACATTTATTTCTTACAAGATGCATAGAAAAATAAACATTTTTTTCATAAACGTGGTGCTAAGGGGTGAAAATGTGATAGCAACCACTAAAAACAATAAATATTAATTGGTATTCTTTCCTTAAACATGAAATTTCCTAAATATGAAATTTGGAACTCATTAATTAATTTTAAGAAAATATTTTAAAACTGATCAAAACTATCCCGCCCTATGGAATCGCATAAAGATGTATTTGGGTGATCTGCAACATCCAGCTAAGACTGTGATTTACCAGTATGCAGATTAAGTGGTTGAAAAAGAAGACGCTCTTCACTCTTAATTTTTTAATTTTAAATTGATTTAATTTATTCAGTCCAAATATCATGGAAAATACATTAAATATACATTACTGATATATTGATATTGACATATTGACATGTTGATATATACATACATATATCAATGAGGCCGGAATTATATCGGGTCTCGTATGGTGGTCGTAACAGCGGCCGGCGTTTCTTACCATAAATTCGTTCTTTTTTTTACGTAAAAACTACTTTACCTGAAAATAATTTGGCTATAAAAATCATAATTTCTTATATATTCTGTTAATAATCTGTTTAATGACTTCCTAATGTTGCACTACGTGATAATTTAGTATGTAATTGTAAGTTCTTCTTTTTCACGAAGTATGACAATATCTTATTAAGGGTCTGCTCCAGTAAACGAGAAAGCAACTGGAAACGCAAGCGCTTCTCTCTATAACAGTATCTAAACAGTGCAATTTCTTGCAGTGAGCGCTTTGACATTGCCTCATCTCAAACCATTTTATAAATCCATCTCTCTGTAATTGAGTGCTGAAAAAAAATTAATATTCTTTATAAAATTTCGGATCCGACTTGCAAATTACTTTTCATTGTTAAATTTTTTTGTTTGAAAAAAAATCAAACTTTATACTTACAAAATGTCAATTACATAACAAAAGAAAAGCATTATTTTAAAACCCAAAATGCAAAACGGATGCGTATTGTAATTGTGCTTAAAATGAGACCTTGTAAACAATTTTATGATAAAAAATAAGCGAAATAAGTGGTTTGAAATTTAACATTGCTTTTATGGGATACAAATCCAAGATGGCCGCCACTACAGCAGACCTTTAAGTTTGTATCTTCATAGTTGTGGTTTATCCGGTTTGAGTTTAAAAATTAAGGTTTTGGTTTTCTACAGAGTATGGTTGTACGTTTAAGATTCGGCGTCGATTTAAAATAATTAAAAGTCAGCAGAGTGTTGAAAACACAAAATGTATATGATGCAAGATCTGTTGAGTTAAGATATAAATGACTTACGTGCCTGGTAGTCCGTCAGCTTTTTCGAAACAGTACCATAGCAATAATAATAAAAGCCGTACAAATATGTCTTATAAATAAATGTTGAGCTTGCCTTGTAAGAAGATATACTTCATTGAATAAAACTTGAACACAAAATCTCAAGACTAATACACTTACTATCTCAAAATTTTACTTGATATCTTCAATAATGCACGAGCTACAGTAACCAAACTATAACTCACAGTCATAGTTATAGTTTTAATATTTTAGTTAGTATATAAATGAAGATGAAGGCATTGTTTTTGTGTTACTAAACGCATTAGTTTTCTGATTCTGTGTACATGTTTTATTGTATTAAATATGTCATTTATATGCTACTCGTGGTTTGACCAATACAACCATCATACGTTTGGGGATAATGCCACTAAAAAAATTTAAATTATGTTTCATAGTCTGTAGTTGGAAAGTTAAGTACATTTTGTTTTCTTCAAATAGTTGCACCATTTTATTGAAGAATGAATGGATATTAGAGGGGCCACGCAGTAGCAGTGAGTTGAAGCCACCCGAAAGCGTAAAACACATCCAACATGGCGGCCGCAGAGCAAGAGTCATCCTAGTGCCGAGCGGTTTTTTTTAGTTTTTTACATATAATATTAGTAAATCAAACTTTATTTTTCATCATTGAATTTGGTTTAAAAAGACGAACAATTTGGTGTTTTTATAATTTATCTACGTCTGTTGGTTACAGAGATATTGAAAGTACTAAACACAGTACGTTGTCCAATGGTATTTTTATAGAGAATAAGAAAATTGTATATCTTGCTTTGCTTGCATTAAAACATATGATTAGGTGTCTAATTTTGTTTGTGCACTGCCATATGTTCTCGCTTATATTGTTTTAACTTCTTCAGCATGTAAAGAGTAAAACAAATCAGACGAGGCAGAGTATTGGAGCTAACTTTTGTGGTAGAACATCGTGGAGCCGTGGTCCGCGACGGCGGGAGCGTACAACTAAACATAGCGGTTATTTACTTTGGACTATTGAACAAACTATAAGTTCCATCGAAAATTGTTTGCAATGAAAATTGAATATCATCTAATTAGCTACAACTTTCTCGCTGGAAGTTTGTTCCACCTCAAAAATAAAAAAAGTTCTCGCATGTCATAAATTTAATTTAACGTAAAAGGATTAGTTTTAATTATTATTTTAATAAAAACACAATAGGTATTACACTTTCTACGAACACTGTTGCCTTCCTTCAATATCCACCTACCTATGTATAAAATTTGGTAATTTTTATCCCATCCTAAGGGGTTCAAATGACGGTATTATCAAGGCGAGCACTGTTTACAGAACTACGCATTTATGGGCCCAACAACGTTTCTATACACATCAAAGATGGCTGACATGACATCAACCCTGTGCTTACTGCTATATACGGGATGCCCTCTCTATTGTATTCTGTGCTCGCTGTAGCTCACGGATTAGCGATTTTATACTGTAGAGCTATATTTGCCTGACGATCTCCGGACGGAGTGAAATTTGTGTTTGTGATATGTGTACATTTTTATAAAGTTTTATGTTACCCTAATGATGGTTGAATGACCGAAATTGCAATAGATACAAAAGGTAAGACATACCTCACATAAGTTGGATTGGTTGACGTAGACTAATTACATCAAGAATGTATAAGGAATATGATTTTGAATAAACATTTTATTTTTCTGTATATTAAATTCCTATAACACCACTGTTTTCCCAGGATATTTACTGAGCTACTTTTAGAAATAAAGAGTAAAACTATGCGCCTACCGATCTTCATTGGTCAGAACATCGTAAACCTACAAAACATACAATTCTAAAAAAAGTTTTATATCTCTAAATAAAACCTTTTGAAACGAAACCCGTCACTAGAGTATCAAAAGTAATAATTTGTTTAGTGAACCAAATTTTGAACCTGAAATTCGTAGACAAATATTATTTTGGCAACGTAAACGGCTAGTTGGCAGGTTTCTAATAATCAATGTATACCCTCATTCGTAACTGAGGCGTTTGCCTGAGTTATACTAACAATACAAACAAACTGCTCGTTCTGTTCCGTAGTTGTAAGGCATTATGGCTGTTATGGAATAGTTTTATTTATAAATCGATTCTAACATAATTTTCATGATACAGCAAATTAAATTTGACCACAGATTTTCCATGAAAAATTAGACTATTATTGTGGTTCTTTCTCTATTGTAATGATATAGAGGTCATCCGACCTGGCATCGGGAAAACATTTGTTAATATTTAATCCGTTGTTGTACCCCAATTGTTTTTAATTTATGATTTAGATTAACCTTTACATAATATACCGTCACTAGTACTGTTTATTTCACAAATTATTGTAACTTGTTTTCTTAAGAAAGGAAGCTAATTGATGTTTTTTTGACACAACAAATTCTATTTCGGAAATAAAACTTATGAAATTTATGTAAATGATGTTACATAAATTAATAATAAAAGGATGAGACTTTAAAGATGTGTTAAAATATACTTGAAAGTATTAAATGCACAAGAGATTAAAATGAAGTGCATAATAACAAATTATACTGAACAAATTTCAATTCATTTCAATTTAAACACAACTTTATTGTATAGCATTTGTTGTATATCATTCGTACCATACGGGATTTATCTGGTCTGTAGCTAGAAATTTGAAATACATCATTAATTTTACAACGTCTGATATTTTAATGCTAATAACTTAAATTTAAACTTAGTTTCTATTAACAGAAACTTTCATTATATAAATTACCTCTCATAGCATAAAAAATAAAAGGTTTCGTATCGACTGATGCTACTTAATGAAATGCGTGTTATAAACTTAATGTTTGGTTCTGTAGACTTTTGAATTTACATTACCCTCGTGACACGTCACGCTACTACCAGTCACGTGATCTAATGTATCAAAGTAAATACAGGACGAATACAGACACGTGATTGTTAAAGTTAGCAAGTAATTATATAAGCCAAAATTTTGCAGACTGAAATTGAAGTTTGTATTTTAAAACACCAAAGTATGGGCAAACAATATTAAAGTTATGGACTTAGACTTAATCTAATGTTTCAACAATGTTTATAGTTACAGTTGACAGCTGATCTTTTGTGTGATTAATTAAAAAACGTATGATTTTAAAATGTGTTAGTATTTATACATTAATCAAACGGAATAATACTTTGATGATAATACAATATTTTATTATTATTAAGTTTTTTTAATAAACTTCTAAAGAAATAACAAATAATATACATTCAGGCACCCTTTTGCATTAAATTTAACCTTACTGTCAATTTTGAAATTTCTATTTAATAACCTATAGATTGTAATATCTAAAGAAGTGTACAAAAGGAAAGCGTAGAATTTATATATATATAAAAGCGAAATACCACTCACTCACTCACTGACACACTCATCACGATTTCTCATACTCCCAATATGGGGTTAGCGTGCGAAGCACGCATTGTCCTGGGT
>JAGFPH010004138.1:88016-101498 GCA_018207615.1 Philaenus spumarius
TATAGATACTCTTGAAACAGCATATTTTATCTACTCGAGATACTCTTCAAACAGCATATTCTATCTCCTCCTGATAATCCACGAAAACAATATTTTATTTTGTCTAAATGTTTTGCAAAAGCATATTTTATCTACTCCAGATGTTAAGGAAAAAGCATATTTTACTAATTTCTGATGCCATGCAAATGTACATATAATCTACTCCAGATAATTGGAAAAAATATAATATATCAACTCCAAAAACCTCAGCAAAAATCTATTTTAACTCCAAAATACTCTGCGAAAAGTATAGTCTAACTAGTCTTTTTACTTTGTAAACATGTATTCTAGTTATTTTGTGTAACTAAATTTTATAATAATATACTACAGGTACTCTTTAGTACTCTGCAAAAAGCCATATTCTATTACACTACACTCCACATACTCCGGTAAAAGCATATTCTATATACTTTACAATAAGCACGTTGAATCTACTTCGGGTACTCTAAGCATGTTTTATATATTCTAGCTACTCTGCACATTCTATCTACTACATACAAAAAGCAAAAAGCAAATTCTATACATTCCATACTAATATATATTCTGAAAATACTCAAGAAAATGAATAATGCAGTCTCAAAATTAAACTGAAAACTTCAGCTTAAAAATAGAAACAATGCCCCGTGGGTTTGTCAAGGTAATAATAACTTTTTGGACAATGGCCTATAAAAGTAACTAGCTGACCATTGCAAATATTTCTCAAGTTAGGAGTATTCCTATTTAAATTATTTAATTAAGTAAATTGTGTTTAATTTGATTGATTTGTGTGTTAAATTACTCTTGCATATAGAATGTAAACAATCTAACAGCTGCCATGTTAGATCAACAGATTGTTACAGATGACGCCTTTAATTGGAAACCATACAAAGTTTAATATACAAGTTTTTTTAATTCATTTGTGTAACAAAATTATAAATTTTAAGCGGTTTGTCTATTTTTCGTCACCAGCGGGAACATAAGCTTTAAAATGATCCTTGAATCATTAATTTTGATGAATAGTTAAGGGAGATATCGCACACCTTTGAGGTATAATATATAAGGATCCTTAATCGTTATCAAAGAGGTTCTGTATTTATTTCCAGTATCTAATATAAATTTAAAAAAATACTTTAAATATAATTATTTAAGTTGCAAGAATGTAAGCAATATAGTCTTTTATGTTATTTAACGGTTACATTTATGTGAAGATGCATTAAACATTTATACAGCTTAGGAGATAAATCAGTAGTGGGAAGAGTTTATCTTTAAGTAATTTGACATAGTGTAGAACGTAACGTTGTCTTTAACCTCACTTCTACCCTGTTTGACTTTTGCGAACTTTTTATTATTCTTCGAACTCAATTAGATTAAATTGCCGCAATTTGTTAATAACATGTTCCATTCTATAGAATTTACTTTACTTTTTCCAGCGCCCATCCTTTCCAACTCTGATTTCCGATGCCGCGATTACCAATCGGCCTTGAAAAGAGGAGGTTGGCGAGCAGAACAATGGTAGTGCAAATGAGAAGTCGATCAGTCTTCTCTTCTGTTGGAAAGTAGGTACACATCTGATACTGTCAAGAAGGGCCTGTAAGTAGTCGTGACTGCTGAACACTTTGAACTTTATTACGCCTTCTGCTTTTGTTCCTTTTTGGAAAGGAACCTTTCAGTAAAAATGTTATCATTTCTTCGTATAAACCTTCCGGTGGAAGTACCCATTTGTACCGTACAACCTTATCTTTTACCGCTTTAGCAAATGTTAAAGCTGGTTCAGTTGCAGGTTGGGGGAAGGGTCTTCTTAAATTTTCTAGGGTAACAGCGCGTTCATTACCAGCGTGGCTAGGGTTCTATTGCTGCATTGTGTTAGTCCAGTTCAGTGTATTTGGTAAATTTAAACAGATATAACTTGTAGCGGATTGAGAATAAATCTTCACCACGCTCTTTTCCATCAAAATTGCTTCTTAGAGTTTCCACAGCTATGGCAATTTCAAAGATTTCGCTGTGGAAATTGGCACTTGTATCTACAGTCTGTGGGTGGTGGATCCAACAGTAGATATGTACTTAGAAAAAATTACTTTGAATATAAGACACAATAGAATGTAAAGCCTGACACGAAGTTCCGTTTGCACACAGTTTTTCCTCTTGGATAGTAAAAAATAGTTCAAGCTGTAGGAACACCCAGTATTAACAGAATATAAGAGAAGAACAAAAGTTGTGTTAGGTGCGGCGCATGTGATCCCAGTGGGCTTTTCACCAACACCCACTCTTGTACAGACTGTACAGGGTGTAAAAATGTACATCTAACAGTGACACTGCCCCCACGAGTCCAACCTCAGTTGCTAGAGTACTGAAGGCCTAAACCTCCAGCAGGGCTCCCTAGCCTTGTGGTACCAGTATGTGCCCGTGATACCGTAGTAACACGTCCACCACTATAAGACCAAGATTGGTTACGGTCCCGCCAGAAAAGTCCAGTTACGGCTTAGGAGATATCCTTCAGGTCCACCGGACCACCTCGTGAATCCCATTGGCTTTCAAATCTCCTGGATACCGCCCCATTCCCTGCGTACAAGAAGTGGAAGACATTCTCCGCAGGACCTCGTTGATGGCAAGGTTTCCCAAGCCCCGGAGAACGAGTGACCGGCGGGCAGCACTTGCGTGCTTACCTTACCCCATATCAGTACCGTGGGGTGCCGCCCGTTACCCACATGCTTACTTGGACATGGGATTGGGTGGGCACCCAAAGGTTTTAGGAGCTGGCATCATACCCAGTATTAACATGTTCACTGCTAAGGACGCACATGTGAGCTTGACACTGAACACTATATAAGCGGCCGAAGGACGGTGCAATGCGTGCTTCGCACACCAACCTCCGCATTGGGAGTATTTTCAATGCACAATTCATTGCGTGCTTCGCATGCCAACTTTCGTATTTTTGAGTATTTTCAATACACATTGTATTGCGTGCTTCGCACGCCAACCCCTGTTTTGGTGGAATTTTCAATACACAGAGCATTGCGTGCTTCGCACGCCAATTTGAGCCTATGTGCTAAGGACGAACATGTGCATCCGCTTTAAAATATTAGTGATTATTACGTAGGAATGTTCAAAAATAAAAAATAAAGTAATTTATACTCATTTAGGCAATAAAAATATAATAAATAAAAGGTGTTAAATTTCAGTGCGACAGTAAACAAATATTTTTACCCGGAACCAAGTTTTTTTCAACCTACGGAAATCTTAATCAAGCATTTTTCTAGGTTTTCAAATTAGAAACTTTAACTCTAGTTAGCAAACTTATATAATAACTTTATTAAGGCCATGTTTGTACACCACGTGACCCCCGTTAGTAGCGTGACGTGTCAAGTGGGTAATGTAAATTCAAGACAACAAAACCAAACATCAAGTTTATAACACGCTTTACGTAATGCAATAATACTGGTCGATACGGAACCTCATATTTCCTCTAACAAGCAGAGGTAAAGTAGAAAATAATAAATAAAGTTTTTAATTGGCCTTGCAGTGTCTACGTGTATGTTAGTCAAATAAAACTAAATTACTATCCCATGTTACAGTAACTCCTGGCAACAGAATATTAATAGAATTTACACAAAAATTAGTTTCTAGAGCCTAAAATTTTAAAAATTTAAAAAAGTACATCTAAAAATGTATACCAACATGTAAAATAGTTAAAAAAACTTTTTCGATTCTTTCTTTGCTATTTAAAAGAGTAAGTATTTTTATTTTAGAAGTTAAATTTGTTTAATAACTCGATAATTTGTGTTGGTTCTAAATTTATATTCAGTCAATTTGTTGAGTTTATTTCAACAATTTCGAATCCACGAAGAAAATACAGACGAAAAATTTATTTTAGAGACTTATCAAGTTCATTAACGTTTATAGAATTATTTTCATCGGAGAATATGATTTCCTACTTTATATATTTGGTTTGTTCAAAATTAATGACGCAATTCAAATATTAATTACTAGAGGAGACCCCTGCGTGCTCCGCACGCCAACCTCAGATGGAACCTTCTTAAAACATATGTTATGTTTTATTTATAATAAAAGTGTAGGATTAATAATAACATCAAAACTAAGCTGGTAAATAATGATAAATATTCAAATCAAATTATTTCGTATATTTTATAACAACAGTTATAATAAAGGTTAAAAGAACTAGTAAGGCTTAGGTGTACACTTAATCAAAACCTAACCAAAACCTTACTCACTATCAATTACCGTGTATTATCAATAAATAGGCCTACTATATGTCTTATTTATTTTTAATTAGGATGTAACATAGTTTTTTTTTACTTTTAAATTCCTTAGCGCTAGTTTTTATTGGTTTGAGTGTGTTGATACATGTTTTGGTTCAGTATAGGCCTACCCGGTAAGTTAAAATTGTATTTTGTACTAAAAGCTGGATATCCGAATCAATTGTTTTATCTGTTATTTTTTCCAATCGGTTGCTATGGTAATGAATGTAAGTACATTCAAGAAGTTGTTTCAAAAGTCTAGGCCTAACCTAAAATTATGTTTTATTTACTATAAACATCATTATTTACATCCACGAAAGCAGCTGGATTAGTTTGTTTCTTATGAAACAGCAGTTTTGTAAAGAAATGGTTTTAAAATTATTATTATAAACATTATTATTATTATTACCATAAACATCATTATTTACATCCACGAAAGCAGCTGAATTAGTTTGTTTCTTATGATAAACAGCTGATTTGTAAAGAAATGGTTTTTAAATTATGATTATAAACATTATTATTATTATTACCATAAACATCATTATTTACATCCACGAAAGCAGCTGGATTAGTTTCTTTCGTATTATAAACAGCTGTTTTGTATAGTAATGGTAGTTAAATTCGTTCCATGTTAATCTTATGGGCAAAACCTGACCTTTGAGATTAGATCACGCCATTAAGGATAAGAATTTTTGACATCTAAAACCTTATTACAAAACTTCGAAATGAGGTGAATTTTTTGACTACTCAAACATTAAATTTGGTCCAGAAATAAGGGAGCAGTTTTATTTACAAAAAACTGCTTCACGTATTATATATAAGGATTTTACTACATATCATTTATCAGAATTCGTTATATTTTATACATTCATACAAGTACATTGGCCTATATTTTTGCATACTACTAAAACTAAAATAGCCTTCCTAGTTTCAAAAGTTTCTGAAGATGAAAAATTGCGTTCATGAAAATATCATCACTGTAAATAAATTCTAACTTCTAATAATGTAGTAATTTAAATTATAATTGTAATAATTTTAAAATTAATAATACACACAGAGACTCTGAAGTGACAGAACACCCACTTATCACTCCTGAAGAATAATGATTCTGTTAATTATGATAGATTCATAATTTGTCTCAACATACTCAAAGTATTTTATAATGAATTTGAAAGTTTACAACCGAAGCAGCGGGCCAGTAAAAAAACTAAAAACACTTCCTTCCTCTTAAACCAGAAAACTCAGAAATTTAATTTTCTCCATTAGTAAAGATGGTACTCGGCATTGTTACTGATACATTTTCCCAAGCTACCAACCTTGCTCAACAAAATTCAGTATTAAGAGTGTTTAAAATACACAGTGCATTGCGTGCTTCGTACGCCAACCCGCATTACGAGTATTTTCAATACAAAATGCATCAGGTGCTTCGAACGCCAAACCGCGTATTGGAAGAATTTTCAATACACAGAGCATTTGCGTGCTTCGCACGCCTATTTTACGTCTATGTGCGTTCGTTTTAAAATATTAGTGAAGTGTGTTGGCATAGAATATTTACGGAGATACTTCTTTGACCTTTCATTATCAGACTAAGCGCTGTTTAGTAAACAGTCATTGGAATAAAGTATGACGTTGACCACGTTTTGACAATATACTTTAGTAAGGGTCTAGTAATCAACCATGGAGGTAGGGTACTAAATACTGGCGTCAAAATAAAAATGTTAATAAAAAAAATCTAAAGTATGCAGTACTTCACGAAAACACGTGTTATAAGTATATATACAGTATTTTTCTGTATTCAACGTTTAGTTTATGTATTTAAATATAAGTGTATTATGTAAATTGTTTAACTTGTAAATGTGTACAATTATTATAAGGATTATTAATACTGTTTGCCTACTTGTTAAATTTTGTTATTTACATACGTTAATTATTTAAAAGTAATTAATATTATAATGAAGAAATTAATAATCGAATATGTTTATTTGTTATACGGAGATGTACGAATGTTTTTGAATCCAAACGAATCTGTATTCTTTAAATGTGTACAAATGAACGAACTGATCAAAGGGGTTGTATTTATATTTTTTTCTGAAATAAAACGTGTCAGTATTTATTGAAGTTTTTTGGCCGCCATTTTGAATCGGTTGAAAATATGGTGTGCAAATTTCACTCTTTTTTTTTTCTTGAAATTCTACATCGAAATAATGTTTCACATGTCCACCTTCCTATTTAAAAAAAACAAAGTCACATTCAAAATGGCGGATCCAAGATGTCGGAAATTCTTTTTTATTATTATTTTTTATTTGTAATAAATTACCTGCTTACACGCTTCCTCAGCAAGGGTTAAATTGGACCAAGACCGGGATTTGAACCCAGGACCTTTGCCTTTCCGGGGCAATACTCTACCACTGAGCTATCCTGATCCTGCAGATAATGGTCGATGTTATCTCACTTGTACGGTTTTTACTGCATTTATGAATTAATCGACTGAATGCCTCGCATGCGAAATTGAAAACAATCTCAATTCTTTTTGCAGCCTACAGTGGTGTTATTTATTATTATTTTTAATTTGTAATAAATTACCTGCTTACACGCTTCCTTAGCAAGGGTTAAATAAATTAAATTACAAGTGAAAAACATGGACCAAGACCGGGATTTGAACCCAGGGCCTTTGCCTTTCCGGGGCAATACTCTACCACTGAGCCATCCTGATCCTGCAGATATTGGTCGATGTTATCTCACTTGTACGGTTTTTACTGCATTTACGAATTAATAGACTGAATACTCTAGCACCGTTAAAATTAGCTTCACATCTGTCCATATCATATTCATATTCTACCCTACTCTTACATCTACAAAACTTACTCATTATTCTAACATCTACAACTTTCCCAGTGTTTGCAGCAATCACCATAACTACACCGTTCAAGGATTGATGACCGCGACGTTGCCAAGAACCATCAAAAATAGCTGTTATTTATTTTTCACCATCATTTTTTAATACACACTCTTCTGCAGCTTTTTTCATAGCATCTATACACACTTCCTTAGCAGCAGAGCAAATCAGTTTGTTATAACGTTTGAACGTTATAGACCTAGGTAGGTTCATCAATGCGCAAACAGTTTTTGCCGCCTGCTCTCCTTTTCCTATACATTTAAAAGCGTACACAGAGCGAACATTCATTTCCATTTTTCCACCACTCAATTGATTACTATTCTTAGTAGACACCTCATACCCACAGGAATTACATTTGATAGACACTGTGACACTTAGGCCTAACCTATCTCGAGTACCAATCGAAAGCGAACCTTTGCAATTTGTTGCAAACTGCAATATTTGACATCAAATTTTCAATGCTACGTAGATTTATAATATCATTACAATTATTTTCATCATCACCATACCTGTCATAGTAGCCTAGGTTTGCAAGAACTTTTTGTTTAGATGCACTTGATCTTGAATTATTTTCAATACCATCGCTGTCAGAAGTAGGCCTAGAATCAGATGTAGTAGATGGCCTAGGGCTAGGCCTACCATTTGAATTTTGAACAGAAGGTTCTTGCAATGAATACTTAAATATTTAAGTATTCATTGGTTCTTGTTTCAAGTTCTGCTTTTGTAACCCATAAAACTGGTGTTTACGTTTTTTAACATTATGTCTTGGCATTTTACTCTAGGAATAAACTATCACTACAAAACTAAAAACTGAATACAACTATTTCAAAACTTTGTCATTCATACACATCACAATGTAAACAAAACAAACACATTTCTGCTAGGAACAAAACATTTGTAAACAACAGCTGACTACTTCACCAGTCAACAGTGATACCAACAGAGAAAAAATAAAAACACAGAAATGATTATGATTATAGTATAAAGAGTATACTCTTCATAACTTATCACACTGAACATGAAATTGAGAAAAAATGGTAGAAAGGGTTTAGAAAATCGGCTATAAAATATAAAATAATGAACGGATTTTTAAAAGCAAAGTATTTTTTTAAAGCTTATTAAATGAAGATTATAAAAAGCTAAAAAAATAAAATTCTAAATTTTTTACCCTAAAATCGGCTGACCTCCCTTAATTTATAAATGCAGTAAAAACCGTACAAGTGAGATAACATCGAACAATATCTGCAGGATCAGGATAGCTCAGTGGTAGAGTATTGACCCGGAAAGGCAAAGGTCCTGGGTTCAAATCCCGGTCTTGGTCCATGTTTCTTCACTTGTAATTTAAATTCTTTTTTTACATCTTAATAAAATAGTATTTTTACACAAAGTAGGTTAATCAAATCTACCTTAAAATTTTCCTTATAAACGAAATAATAAACCGTACCCAGACGTAATTGACACAATGTAATTACGTAATTACCGGTAATTGATCATCTTATCTCCGACATTTAATATTCCTACAATAAGAAGAAATATGATCCTTAGTTATAATTGGAATAACATTTAATTAATATTTATAAAATTAGGCTGTTTATTTTCATTAATTAGAGGTTTCTCCCCTGCGAACGTTTCTCCAAACAGCAATAATTGAATACAATGATTCTAGTATTAATTCCTTTTTATTGCATTTCATAACTTGACAAATGGTTGACGTAATACTTTTATGATAACTTGTATGAGGCTTTTACAACGTACTTTGTATGAAACTACAAAATAGAGACAAATATTAAGTTAGCCTGTTATTTAGAAAGATTCCATTAAGCGCTTAAGTCAGGCTTATACCGGAGCTGGTAACTGAAATATCGAGGCTTAATAACGAAAGGTGTAAATCTTTACGCGACATAAACCAATTTACCTTAAATTTATAACACCTTCGTCTTTTATTTATACTCGAAGGTATTATCAGTGGGCGCAGTTCAGTTAATACTTAATGCACATGCTACCACTTTGACATTGATAGTACTTGATTTCATGTCATAGAAGTTTATTCACTTTCCAATAGACGTAACGACATTTAGAAGTTTCCAAAAGTTTTACATTAAACGCTAGAAGTAGGTTTTTTATCACCGTAATCATTCTCTAATTTTTTTAGACTGAAACATTTTAAACAAATTCTCCTCTATACAAATACATACAATTTAAGTTTCTTTCCGTGTTTTCATAATAAATATTTTTTCTAAGCTTTTGTGGTTATTCAAACTATACCAAAACCTAAACGTGCATTTTTTACTTTCTCCCCCCCTATACGTAGTATATTGAGAAAGTATTGTTTTCGTCCAAATTTTCGAATTTGAATTTTTAGTGGAATTATCTGTTTTGGTGCTCCCTGAACCCCATAAAATTGTTTAGCGAAATTATTTGTTTTGGTGCTCCTTGGACCCAAAAAAGTTTTTTTTTTTGTGATGCCTGTCCGAGTGTCTGTGTGACTGTGTGTCTGTTAGGATGTGTACAGAGCTGGAGACCATATCAACGGTCCGATTTAGATGAAATTTGGTATGTAGGTGTAGTTCTGGAATATCTCCAGGCGTTTTTTTCTTCATTTTTTCAAATTTTTGATTTTTAAAGGGTTTTACCTCCCAAAAATGGCAAAAAAACCAGAAAAATCTAAATTTCTCAAAAACGGCTATAACGATTTTGATAAAATTTTGCTTATTTGTAGCCCTTAAAACCATTATCATATGCAAAAAACCACATCTTTGTAAAAATTCTCGTTTAGGTAATAATAATAATAACTGACTTTTAAGGATTTTTGGCCAAAAAGGGGGTTTTTTCAAAATTGTTCAAAACCTTTTTTTCGTTCATCTATCTTTATAGATGAACGAAAAAAATTTACATGTTTGGTGCAAATTTGTTCGAAATCGATCGAATAGTTTTAATAATTAATTATAATTATATAATTTAATAATATAATGTGGATGTGTGTTACATGCATCTAATATTTTCCATGGTATGTCCTACTTTTGCAATTTTAAATAACCAGCTCCTATGCTACTCTTGGAAAGGTATAAAGTTAAAACTGGGAGAAAGTATGTGGCAGTTATCTGGTACTGTTTATAAATTTTGTTCTGTTTGTTTATTTGTTTGTTTTATTTTGGGATGGTTCAACCAACTTTGACGAATCTTTCATTTGCATGTAGAGTACTTTTTAGAGACTAATTTAGGCTACTCTTTATCCCGAAAATATTTAGGTTTCATACAGAAACATTAAAAAAATTAAATTATGGATCAAATTTGGGTTTTGTGGACGAACTCGACACGTGAAATACATTTTTGTGCGTAGCATTTTTACAACATCAAGTAAATTTCCTTATAAATCTTTAAGTACGGTATATAAATATTTAATTTAAAAAATATATATGTTTTGAATCAAACTCTTAAAGTAATTTTAGGTTAGGCCTATAAATACCGAATCAACACATATTTCTTGAAAACGCTTCTGTCCTAATCAATTGTCATTTCAGTGAAAACGTCAGACTATTCCATACTGTTATCTGTTTCCAATAGCTTATCCATGAGTGGCTACGAGGGTAGTGAGCGTAGCGAGCAAACCCCTTGTGTATAATTAATCAGTAATGTTACCATTTACGAACACTAACAGTAAACATACATTCTTGCAGTAATGTTTTGGTTTAAATTGCATTTTACTGGTTTAATTATTACATTGACAACTACTGATGGAGACATTTATAATCCCATCTCACTACTAGAGATCTGAAATTAAACAAAAATCTGGGTTTCTCAAGACTTAGATTATGTTTTTGTTTGTCGGTAAAAACTTTCCACATATACCACATAATATAGGCGAGCGTTAATAATATAAACAAGAAAGAAAGGAGTCGTGGGGCTGCCTACAGAAGTGGAATCTGTCACAATATAAATCGTTGCTTATATTGATGTAATCTGAAATTTGATCATTAATTTTATCTTTTCCCA
The DNA here is from genome assembly GCA_018207615.1 of Philaenus spumarius. Lineage (NCBI taxonomy): Eukaryota > Metazoa > Arthropoda > Insecta > Hemiptera > Aphrophoridae > Philaenus > Philaenus spumarius. The sequence goes on from JAGFPH010004138.1 coordinate 99,180, forward strand.
TTTAAAATTAAAATCTAAAAAATAACAAACATGATTGCCTATAGTTAAATACTAAAAACATAATTTTAGGTTAGGCCTATACTGAACCAACACACGTTTCTTTAATGCATCTACATTCATTACCACAGATAGCAAGCAAGTTAGCAAATGAAGACTTTTACAAAAAAATGAGAAAGAACTATGTCCATTTTAGAGGTATTATCAAGCACATTATTAACGCAACTTACAAAATTAGGAAGCGTAAAGTCCATTTCAGAGGTATACAGAATAAAATATTTTAACACAATTTACAAAATGAAGAAGTGTAATGTCCATTTCACAGGTATATACGAAGTAAACTATTTTAAATTGAAGTAAATGCATTGTGTATTCAAGATACTCCCAATATGCGGAATGGCTTGCGAACCATTTTGCAGCTATTTATCACCGTCGTGAATACACCTATTTCCCAAATTGTTGGTTGAAACCCTAAAACATAAACTTAATTTTGGACATTTGCTCAACTCACGTCAGCGGTCCAGCTGCGTGGTTGAATTATTACATCTGCAATAATCAAACTACAACAGATATTTATAACGGGAGTTCCAGTTTGGTTAGTGTATCTCGTGCATCACTGAAAATGGCGACTTTGTCGTTGAAACTCGATTAGGTTAACAAGCGTATTAGTTTGGAGATTTTGTGTTCAAACTTTATTCTATCAAGTAAATATCTTCTGACATGTGAAGCTCAGTATTTACATATATATACTCTGATATACTTAAATTACACTTTGTTTAACAATGTAGTTGGATGCATTTAATTTAAATTGCATCTCAGAGGTATCACGCTAGACGTATCACTACTTGGGTTAATCAACAAACCGCTGGTAACACAACAGACAAGGATAGTTCCCACAGTGGCTAGGTAAAACAAACAGTATTCATGTGCCTGTAATGGACACATTCTCCTGAGTGCCACGGGGAGTTAACGGTATATAGTTGCAGAAATCAACCCAAGGGAAGTTAATCACGGTCATAATTTAAAGTTTATTTCGCAAAAGATTCAAACATTTTGTTTGTTCTGTATTCAAATTAATGATGTAGTACTTACAAAATTATGAAATCATAGTGTGTGTTTCTAGGTTATGGATACTACATTTCCGATTTTGTATCAAATCTGCAGTCTATGTTCACTATTGAAGTAAAAACTTCTTTCGGCCCGTTCGGCACTTTTTGCGTGGGTATTCGAAAGAAATCTCGGGCACCGTACTTACAGTACAGAACCTATTGTATTTTAGATGCGTGTAGTTTAAGGCTGTATCACACATATACAAAATATAAAATAAACGGTACCAGGAACTGGTACATACTTTCTCACAAACATATTTAAATTGCTAAACAGATTCACTGTGACTTCATAATTTTGTAGGTGGGGTAGGAGAGGTGATTTATTGAAGTAGGAGATTAACTAAAAAATATTATTATTATTATCTAGAGAGAAAACTATTCGATCGATTTCGAACAAATTTGCACCAAACACGTCAATTAGAACTGTACAGATGCACGAAAAAAGGTTTTGAAACATTTTGAAAAACAACCCCCTTTATGGATAAAAAAACCCCAAAAATCGGTTATTATTATTAGCTAAACGAGAATTTTTAGAAAGATGCGTTTTGTTGCATAAGGTACGATAAATTAAAGGGTACAATTAAGTCAAATTTTATTAAAATCGTTAAAGCCGTATTTTTATAAAAAAGTAATAACTGATTTTTTTGTCCAAATGGGGGTTGTTTTTCAACATTTTGCAAACCCGTTTTTCTTGCACCTATACAGGCCTACTTGACATGTCTGGTGCAAATTTGTTTGAAATCGATCGACTAGTTTTCGCTCTAGCTTTGTACATACAGACAGAAATTTTGAAAAACCACTTTCTTTGACTCAGGGGGTCACAAAAACGGATATTTCCACAAAAATCTCAACATCGATTTTTTTGCGATCACTATACTTTCTCTATATTATACTATAGTGAGAAAATAAAAATCATGAATTAGTTAATTCAAAAGCTCTATAAGTTCATTTAGTCACGACACGCACCGATGAAATGGATATTGTGCTTTCTCATTTTGTAAGTTGTGTTAATAATGTGCTTGGGGATACCTCTAAAATGTAGAATTTTAAGACGAACAAAATCATACTTTATTTGCTACAATCGAATAATAAATAACTGAGTAATGAGACATTTACCTAATTATGTAAGAACTGTACACGGCTAATTGTTGTTTAGTGCAAATTTTTTATGATATTTATTTCAGTAATTGATTTTGTTCGTCTTAAAATTCTA
>JAGFPH010004138.1:101598-120685 GCA_018207615.1 Philaenus spumarius
TGTAAAATAAAACGTAATTGGAAAAAACACATTCACATCTTAAACTCTGTTTTTGTTTCTTCTCTTTTTCTTTTAGTTGAGAGAACGGGCAGACCCATGGAGGCTGCATTATTTCATTCCTTTTTTTCTTTTCTTTTTCATAAGTTTTTTCTATTGTTTATATTAAGTTTTTTATTGTTTTAGGATTGAGAAGAATGATATTGTTTTGGTTTTTTTCTTTTTTGTGTATTTTATTGTAAGTAATGTATATTGTGTCACATTTCAATTTATTTTGCTATTTGTGTTGTTAAAGTGAGTAATATTTTTATTTTGTTGTCTAAATCTTTTTTGTTTTGTATGTTTTTCTTATTGTAATAAAAGGAAAGAAAAAAAAAAACATTTGTTATTATATTTTTAAGAATCAGTAAAAAATTTACAACCATGTTATGCGTTTTTTTTCGTTTAAATCTGACATCTTTTTCAAACTTTAATGACTGATTATAACTTGTTATTTTTCAAAAAGATAATATGTAATGCAAATTAATCTATTTAACCATAAGTTTAATTTTTAAACAAAAAATGAACTGAATGTAAAAATCTGTTCTTGATCTAAAAAGTTTAAATAAAAAATATTAATTTCTTTTGCTTGACGTCCTACTTTGAATATGTGTTTTTTTATTGCCCACAAAATTTTAAGTTTTAAATGTTGTAAAACTTGTTTAAATTGCCTATATTTTACATTGTTCGAGTAAAACATTAACTTGTTTTGTAAAATATGTATTTAAAAAATATATATATATATTCAAAACATCTACATAGTTACTATCTTGAAACGCTGAACAAATGAATAAATCTTGCAGATATGAATACATAGATGACAGAAATATTGAGTAGATAACGTTTAATGAGTTCACTAGCCCAAAAACGTATTGTGAGTTTTTTGTTTAGATCAATCTGTTTTCCATTTAGTTTTACACACATTATCAGCTATACGCCAGTAAGTTCAAAAACCCTTATTTCTGCCAGTTTGTTTGAAGAGTAGGCTAATTAATTTTTGGTGAGTAAATCTCACATAAAATATTTTCTCCGATATCTTACACCCTAGATGCAAATAATCAAAATTCAAATGTGCTTCTCTTTTATATGTAACCTAACAGTAAAAACGTAAAACTTAAGAGTGTTCTGGAACCTTCTTAAAGATGCTATAATATTCTCCAAACTTCTCGAACTTTCTAGACCGTACTGTTCGACACCGCACAAAGCGAGCTTTTCCACTTGCTCCAAAAATCAATCATCTGCAAAAGTTGTTTTTATGTAGTAATAGCTCAACCTCGCTTTTACTTTCTCACTATACTATAGTATAGAGAAAGTATACTGATCGCAAAAAAAATCGATGTTGAGATTTTTGTGGAAATATCCGTTTTGGGACCCCCTTAGTCCAAAAAAGTGTTTTTTTGCAAAATGTCTGTATGTATGTATGTCTGTATGTATAAAAGCTAGAGCGAAAACTATTCGATCGATTTCAAACAAATTTGCACCAGACATGTCAAGTAGAGTAGGCCTGTATAGATGCACGAAAACGGTTTTGAAAAATGATGAAAAAAACCCCCTTTTTGAAAAAAACCACCCAAAGATCAGTTATAATTTTTTTGTAAAAAAAAGGCTCTAACGATTTTGATAAAATTTGGCTTGTTTATAGCCTTTAATGTAACCTACCATATGAAAAAAACGCATATTTCTAAAAATTCTCGTTTAGCTAATAATAATAATAATAACTGATTTTTGGGTTTTTTGGCAATAAAGGGGGTTGTTTTTCAAAAAATTTCAAAACCTTTCTCGTGCATCTATACAGACCTAATTGACGTGTTTGTTGCAAATTTGTTCGAAATCGATAGAATAGCTTTCTCTCTAGATAATAATAATAATAATATTTATTAGTTAATCTCCTACTTTAATAAATCACCTCTCCTACCCTCTTCCCCCCCACAATTATGAAGTCACAGTAAATCTGTTTAATAATTTAAATATTTTTGTGAGAAAGTATGTGCCAGTTCCTGGTACCGTTTATTCGTCATAAAAGAGTAATAAATAAAGTAAACCCAGTTACTTACAAATATGTTTAAATTAAATAGCTATTTATCTCACAAGGTTTTATCCCTCCATGATTAATTTCTTTACAGAAGAAATCAACTCTCTTACAAACAACCCCCTGCAGCTATTTAAATTAAATTTCTCTCAAAGTGTACAAGTTTTAATTACACAAAGACTCGCGGACACTTGTCAAGAAAGTAAATATTAATTGGGTTAATTAAACAACGTATACGAAAGAAATTATTTTCTAGAACTTTGGCTCAGCAACCTGCATGACGTATTTAGGGCAAAGAGAAATGTTACTCAAACCTAATTAATGTATACGCATCTATTTAGATCTTTAGTTCAACCCTATAGCATGCTTTTGTGTATTTGTAAAGTATATCATAATGTATAAAAACATAAAGTAAATATCTGAAGTTATCATCATCTTAATGATATAATGTATGCTAGCTGAGTTTTCAAGTTTATTCCTAAAAGAAGTAGTCCAAAAAGTATTGTGTAATAAAATTAATTAACCCTAGAACCGGCAGACGGTACATAATGTACTGTCACTCCAACACATTTGTAATGAGTGATTGTATTGAATATTCTTGACCCACTAGAAATTTTCCAATCTCAAAAAGACAAACACCATTGGAAAGGTAATGTTTCAAACTTTAATTTTTGTATTTACAATTTATTTCTAAAACGTATATTTACATACGCAATCATCGTTGCGGTTTATTAGTTTTCTACAACACACTCGCCGTCCGAATATTCACCGGATTTCATCTTAGCACGCAACGAAATAACTCATCTTTCTTCTCTCTCTACAGCCCGCCCAGTACTTTTTCTGAGTTAAACCTACATATCGTTGGATTCGTCACCATTTCCCCTATCTAATAATGCCTTCCAATCGGACAAATAGTTCTAAAGTTGTGGGGCGTTTTGTAGACCATTGCAGTTAGTCAGTTTTCCAACCAATAAACACCCTTACTTATTACACCTGATATCTGTGTGACCAAAAACGTTTTTTAGAAATATTTTGGTACCTTTGTAAAGATTATGTTTCAAGCTAAAATTTCCTGTAAACCAAATATGATTTGTTTGAACGGTTTGTTGTGCAGGGTTTGTTGTGTTATTACGTTCTCATCCGACGATTAAATTTCAAACCTACTTTTATAACATGGGTAGACATAGGAGTTGTCGCGCGCTTGGTTGTATTGCTTGTATGGACGGGATGTATCTATATTTGTTCTCACTTTTGTTATTCAAATAATTCTAAGTCAAACACTTTTATGAAAAGATAATTTACAAGAATACAGTTCAATTCCTTGATTTATTCTCTACACTTTGTTATAATAACATTTCCTTTTTGGACAAAGCATATATTAGTAAATTACGTTTCAAACTTGGCATATTTATAACTCAATTACGAAACTTTTTTACATTTATGGAAATAATAACAAAAAACTTTTACTACTTTTTATGTAGACCTAAAGTTGAACTTTAATTTTTCGTAGCTGAACATTTGTTGTTTCTTGAGCTAATAACTTTGTAAATTGTTCATTTATCATTTTTTTACTGGCATATATAAATTTGTTTAACATTTTTCTACAAAAAAGCTACGGAACACTTTTGGATTGGGATTCATTTACTATTTTTGGCAATTTTTTGAATAAATGCTTGCACAAGCCAAAAAATCTATTTTCGTTAAAGCTGACGGTTTCAATGTTAAATGAAAATTTGTTTATATCAATGTTTATACTAAATTTAAGCGTGATTTGTACGCCGTGCCGCACCAACTCCACAACCCATCTTCGTAGTCCCATGGTAGTTATCTGCTATGATAGCCTTCTACCCTCATCCTTGAAAAATGTGTAAAACCGCAGGGGCTTGGTTCCGAGATATGGGTGTCATAATATCGCTTCTCACTAACTGATTTCTTATGGGAATTCGGTCAAGTCGCTGGAAATTGAGTATCAATGTGGGAAGACCGGCCACAATGTTCTCGAATGTTTTAGAAGCTTCCAGATTATTACCAGAATGTTCTAAAATGACCGCCCTTCGAACTCGGTCAAGAAGCTTATCCTCCCCAAGATAAAATCCCAAAGTGGATTTAAACTGGATGCTTTTATGGTATTTTACGTTTTAATCGATTTTGAGGGAACCAGAATAAGGTCGTGTCAAAAACAAAATATGCAGAATAATATTCTACATTCATTTTCAGATAAAATCCTAAAAACCCATTTTATTCTAATACGAAAAAATTCATTATTTTCTCTAACGAATTTGTGAAAGCCTACGTGTGTACCAAATTTAGATCAAATCGAATTTAAAATGCGAACATTAGAGTGCGAACACATAGACAATCATGGGTATATAAAGTTTTTAATGGCACCATAAAACGTGTTCTGGGGACCATGATCGTTGCTCATTTATTAGCTTGACCTTAGGTCTCATCATAATTTCAATTTCAATTTTATTTTTCTGTTGACAATTTTACACTGTATAGACATGTCCACATATATAAGATAATTAAGCAGTACAACACAAAAACAATTTAAAAACTTACAACCAACACAATTTATACAGTATTCTTTACATATTTCATCAGATTAGTTACACACTCTTAGAATTATACTGCGTAAAGTCATTATATTTAACATAAAATAAAAGCAGTTACTACAAATAATTAAAAATTAATTTAAAATAAAGATAGGGATACTACAATTTACTAACCACTATATGTAGGACAATAATGTAATCCCTGGATAGGAAATCCCAAATTTAAACAGAATCAACCAGATCCATTCCCCACACTCGACCCACCTACCACCTCTGGCTGAACTCCTCCACCGAGTAAAAGGAGTTTGCCACCAAGAGTTGTCGAAGACTTCTCTTAAAGGCTTTCTGGTCTTGGATAATTTTAATTTGTTGTGGGAGTTTATTAATAAGTGTAACTCCTGCTTGAGAAGGAAGTTTTTAGACTTTTCAAGTCCGTGCTGTCTTATCGGTAAGACATCTTCCTGCCTGGTATTGTGATTATGTACATATTTACTTAATATTGGAATATATTTAAATTTTATGTAACAGGTTGTTTGGAAGATATACATAAAGGGGAGTGTGAGTATTTCCAACTTCTCGAAAGTGCTTTTGTACGATTCCAACTTTTATAGACCTCCTACAAGCCTCACAGCTTTTTTTTGCATTATAAATTGCCTTTTCACATAATAGTCAGTGCAATAGGTCATCTTTCTCATTGAATTTCTCTAATAAAAAATATTATAAAACGCAAACATTACCTTATCCAATCCATTTATGGCTTACATATATATGTTTACAACATATCTTAGACATCAAGCAGACACAAACAAAAGCATCTTAGTTTTTCACGAATCCCGTATCTCGCTAATACGAAAGATTGTATTTTGTTATTTTTGTTTTCTCTTGCTGTTTAGTGTACCGTACTTGTGTTTACCAACCTCTTACGAGCTAGCTTAATCTGAAGATGGGAAAAAAAAACGTTCCGAAATGAGCAACATAAAATAATTACAAGCATGTCCAAGAAGATAGACATAGATACTTAGTTAGATATGTTTATTATAATTTAGGTACTTGACGGTGCAATGAGGGGTTATGGTTGAGAAATTTATTTTGCTTAAAACTATACTGTCTTTAATTACATCCTAATTAACAGTAAAGTTTATATTCTTCTATTGATAATAGTTGTTATAATTATTAACAGCAGTTATGATATCAAAGTATACACTCAAGTACTTGATTACAGTTTATTAAAATATATAATGATTAAGCTTGTGAAGTTAGAAGGTAATTGGGTTAATTTACACTACCTCACATAAGACAATTAATTGTAGGTTGTAACGCGTGGCTTAATGGTGACGTCATCATTACTTTAACCCTTCATAACGACGGTTTTCTCTCGATTTATTACTTCAACCTGAATGAGTTGAGGTGATATTTTCTGATTGGATGGAGTATAATAATGTGTGTTCATTTTGTAATTTGTAAAAACGTTTTACCCTATTCAATTTTCCAGCATTGATTTTAAATTAACTAAATTACAAACAAACAAAAAGCAATTTACGTAGTACCTTCGTTTAGTTCTAATACTGTTGGGTTATATTTTCATTTTTAATTTAATCAATGAGCTGTAGTAAAGAAGGCACTGACATTTTTATTTGATATATTTAATTGATTTGTTGACATATAAATGATGTCCCTGTTGCGTTGGCAGTTGTTTTCCTTAGAGAAATTTCCACAACAAGAAAAAACGTTTTTCTTACTGCCTTGTAAATGATTGTAAATGATTGTAGAGAGAGAGAAAAAATACATTTAAAAACATATTTCATAAAACTTCTGTTTGTAACTTTCTTGTACAGCGTATACTATTTGAGGTATAGTATTCCTTGTAAATCTAATTTCTTAGTTTACTATTTTCCCCCTGTTTTTAGATTATTTATGTCTTTCTTTTTATGTGTGGTTTATCCTTTTTTAATTAATTGTTTTTCATTTAATTATGGTATTTTATTTTTGCTTTGTTGCATAAGAATAGGTGTTTATCTATATATATAAAAGCGAAATACCACTCACTCACTCACTCATCACGATTTCTCAAAAACTACCGAACGTATTGAAATGAAATTTGGTATGTAGCTTTCTATAGTTCCATAGGTGCTCACTAAGAAAGGGTTTGAAAAAATTCGAAATTTTAGGGGGGTTTGGGGGGATAAAAATTACTAAATCACGATTTCTCCAAAATTACCGAACAGATTGGAATGAAATTTGGTATGCAGCTTCTTCTAGGGCCATAGGCGCTCGCTAAGAATGGGTTTCAAAAAATTCGAAATTTTAGGGGGGATTTTGGGGTGATCAAAGTTATTAAATCACGATTTCTTCAAAACTACCGAACTGATTGGAATGAAATATGGTATGTAGCTTCCTCTAGGGCCATAGGTGCTCACTAAGAAAGGGTATGAAAAATTTCGAAATTTTAGGAGGGGTTTGGGGGGATCAAAGTTACTAAAATCATAATTTCAGATCTTTTATTATTATGACAATAGTGCTTTTATTATTTAAGATCTATATATATATAAGCCAAATACCACTGACTGACTGAACACTTAAAAATAATGCAATGACGTTAAAAAGACTTAAAATACCAACCACCACGGACGGGCAACGCCGTACGGGTTAGCTAGTTCTATTATAATTTCTGGTTGATCTTGTTCTACTTATTTATTATTAGGGAGACTTCGTTCGGTGGCTCAAATTTAAAATGATTCGAGGTTGGTTGGTTACTTGGATTTCCCGATGATTCGAGGTTGGTTGGCTACTTGGATTCCCCAATGATTCGAGGTTGATTGACTACTTGGATTTCCCAATGATTCGAGGTTGGTTGGCTACTTGGATTTCCCAATGATTCGAGGTTGGTTGGCTACTTGGATTTCCCAATGATTCGAGGTTTGTTGGCTACTTGGATTTTCCAATGATTCGAGGTTGGTTGGCTACTTGGATTTTCCAATGATTCGAGGTTGGTTGGCTACTTGGATTTCCGAACGATTCGAAATCTTTCTTATAATAATTCAATGCTAACATCAAACAATTCCAAATACGTGTTTACAATAAATATTACTGTGGTTGAGGCTGAGAATGGCAGTGATGCAACTTTAAAGAGATATTTGATAAAGTGATTCTTCCAAGATAAAAATGTTACTTATGGGGCTTATCTGAAACCAATTCTAAGAGAAAATCAATACCAATAAAAGTTTTGTTTGCTGAACTTTTTACTAATATGTTTTGTTCAAGTTTATATTAAATGGTTATAAGATTTATCATTATGTATAAAAATATAAGTTTAGTTAATTACAGGAACTATTATTTGTGTATTATTAATGTCCTGACTACTTTAAAATTATAAATGCCACTAAAAAATATCAAATATTTATTTTGTTAGAAATAACACTCTATACTCTATATAATGTTTGAATCTAAATACAAAAAACAGTAAAATAAAATTATATTCCTTAATTCGACGTTTTTCTTTTAATCATCCGTGATTTCTGTTTGATCATGAGTAATTTATGTTTATTCTCTATCAGAATGTTCCTTTACCAGAAGTCTCCAAAAATTTTAACCCGAGGACTACAACGATTTCCCTCTGAGTCCAAGGACGAGGTCCTAGCTAGGTCATCATATCGAGTGTAGTTTTGAATTACACGAACATTTTTCGTTTCGGGTCCAGCCGGCTAGTGAGATATCAAAGGCGAAAGTTCTATCTTCTAAACTTTTTGAAGTGATAACTTCTATTGGCCCGTTGGGCACTTTCGACTTGGCTATGTTTTCGAAATTTCGCGTCACGCCAGATTTCTCGCGAGATCTTGCATCACGCCAGATTTCCCGCAAGATCTCGCATCACGCCAGATTTCTCGCGAGATCTCGCGTCACGCTTTTGTTTAGACACAAGTCAGATCGTGGAGAGGGAATATTATTAATACATTATTTACATTTATTAGCATAGCAATCAAATTAACACATAAGAATTAGTTAATATAATATAACAGCTGATTTCGCCCATCATCTGTAATTCTTAAACAAAACCCAGCGTAGATAATATTTTGGGGTTATGTTTACAACTTCAACCATTAAAATTTCTTGTGATGTTAATTTTCTTATATATTAGTTATACAACTAATGTAGGCTTCTATAACTATAAGTTATATGGGCTTCTACACGTTATAAGATTTGCTTTGGGGTTATAAACTGTATATAAAACTAACCTTTGATCATCAATATATTCGTTTATACAAATTTACTTCGCAAACATTCGCGTACATCTTTGTATAACATATTTGATTATTAATTTCTTTACTGTAATATTAACAACTTCTAAATCATTTGATCTATCAATATGAAATAAAAGGTAACTAAAAGATAATATTTTTACCTTTCTTTAAATATATAATAACGGATATAAATAAACAATTTGAACAAATAGGCCTACAGTTTTATAATCCTTATAATTGTACACATTTACCGAGTTAAAAATCCCCGTAGTCATAGAAGTTATCACTTCCAACGTGTGCTCTTAAGCACACCCAGTTAATTTTTTTGTTCAACCTCTCAATCAAAAAAATATGTTCACGCATTTTAATGCATTCCAAACAATTAGACAGCAAACTGAGACTCAATTTTCGGTAGATTAGGGGGCTTTGAACAAATGTATTGTGAGTCTCAATTTTTAAATTTCGATACAATTACAAACGATATGAAGATTAAAAAAAAGATTTTAACGCCGATATATAAACCCTTGCCACATAACTTTAAATGTAACTGAATGATTTTGAGCGCAGCTCTATTTTTCATGGAACATGCTTAAAGCAGGCAATAAGAATCATCCACTCATAATTTTTTATCATTTGCACAAGTTTGCACTTATATTTTTTTTCACTGTTTTTGCACTGTTTATCTGTTTAAAAAAAAATCTCATTATCGTTTGACGTCGCTGTTGATAATTTCTACTAGTAAACTTGATCCACAACTGCAAAAAATTGTCAGTGGAAATTTAAAACTACATAAGTCAAATTAATTATAATAATAATTTATCTATATATATAAAAGCGAAATACCACTCACTCACTCATCACGATTTCTCAAAAACTACCAAACGGATTGAAATGAAATTTGGTATGTAGCTTCCTCTAGGGCCATAGGTGCTCACTAAGAAAGTGTTTGAAAAAATTCGAAATTTTAGTCGGGGGTTTGGGAGGATCAAAGTTATTAAAAAACTATTTCTTCAAAACTACCGAACGGATTGGAATGAAATTTGGTATGTAGCTTCCTCAAGGCCATAGGCGCTTACTAAGAAAGGGTTTGACAAAAATCGGAATTTTAAGGGGGGTTTGGGGGGATCAAATTTATTAAATGACAATTTCTTCAAAACTACCGAACTGATTGGAATGAAATTTGGTACGTAGCTTCCTCTAGGGCCATAGGCGCTGGCTAAGAAAGTGTTGAAAAAATTCGAAATTTTAGGGGGGTTTAAGGGGATCAAAGTTATTAAATCACGATTTCTTCAAAACTAACGAACGGATTGGAATGCAATTTAGTATGTAGCTTCCTCTAAGGCCATAGGTGCTTACTAAGAAAGGGTATGAAAAATGTCGAAATTTTAGGAGGGGTTTGGGGGGATCAAATTTACTAAAATCATAATTTCAGATCTTTTATTATTATGACAATAGTGCTTTTATTATTTAAGATCTATATATATAAAAGCCAAATACCACTCACTGACTGAACACTTAAAAAGAATACAATTATGTTAAAACGACTGAAAATACCAACCACCACGGGCAACGCCGCACGGGTCAGCTAGTAATTTATAATTTCATTATGTGATTAACCTATGTTATCACTCATTGTAAGTTTTTAGGATAAATCTCATTACAGTAATTGTAATTAAAATGTTCAATGTTATTATTTATACGAGTTATTGTGCTTCGTAATTGGTCGTTTAGTAAAAACATTTGATTACTATTTTGTATGAATTACTTATGCACATTCTATAATATAGTAAAAATAAAATATTAAGGGCCGGATACAGGGCATGCCCTGACTCTACCGAGGGTGGTATTTTGGTGATCCCTGATTTAGTCAACTTAAGGGTCTGCTTTAGTGGAGGTTATCTTGGATTTTTATCCCATAAGAGCAATGTTAAATTTCAAACAATTATTTCGTTTATTTTTTATCATTTTAAGGGGATTCCCTACTGAAAAATTACCATTTTCCAAAAAAAAAACCAAAATATTTTTTTCTTTTTTTCCTGGTTCTATAGCTTATAAGGTTTAAGAAAAACATAATATATGCCACAAAAGTTCTTTATATCAGTCTGAAAAATTTATTCAAAGCAAGCGTGCACCTACTTTTGGTCGAGTTGAACTTCTTTATGTTTGCTATTTGGACTAAAAAGATTGTTTATTTTTTTAAAGTAATTGCAAAGAAGGACAACAATGTTTATTATTAGGCTTTGAAAGCATCCAATATGTAAGTAAAACATATCTTGACTACAAATACTGTTTGTGCAAGTTATTCCCCTCTATGGCTGCTAGAATAACTAATGGAATCTTTAAACGCGATTTCCCGCAACTTTTCACTATTGATATTTTTTCACACAAAAGTTCTTATAACTTTTTAACTGCTAAAGCTACAGTGATGAATTTTGTACCACATCTTTAGTAGCTTATAATGCAACTTTTTGGGTATTTTTATTCCTCTAGGACAAATACAAGAGTTTTTATTTTTAAATGTGTAAATCACAAATTTGTTTTTTACATATATATTTTTTGTAAGGTCATAACTACTAAACTTTTAGTGGTAAGAATACGACTATACCCAAAAATGTAGTGCTTTTTATATACTTTAAAACATGATATCAAACATCCAAATTGGTTCAGTAGTAAAAAAGTTATAAGAGATTTTAAAAAACATATTTTTTGACTAAAAAAACGAAAAAAACTCAAAAATGTATGCAAAATATATTTGTTTGCAAATTCCTATGAGTGTAAACAACTTTTTAGGTTCTAATGAATGTAAAAAAAAATAGTTCATAATTAAAAAAGGCCTATTATAGAAAACCCCTATTTTCAGTAGGGAATCCCCTTAAGCACAGTCACAATACACAGCCATTTTGCATTTTACATTTTTTTTAAATGCTTTTGATTTGTTATGTAATTGACATTTTGTAAGTACAAAGTTTGAATTTTTTTGCTAACAAAATAAAAAATGTATAAAGAAAAATAATTTGCAAGCCGGATCCGAAATTTTATAAATAATATTCAGTTTTTTTTCCAACACTCAATTACAAAAGATAGACTTATAAAATGGTTTGAAATGAGGCAATGTCAAAGCGTTCAGCTGCAATAAATTGCACTGTTTAGGTAGGGATACAGTGAGAAGCGCTTGCGTTTCCGGTTGCTTTCTAGTTTACTGGAGCAGACCCTTAATTCATTTATGAGTAAGTAAATAGTTTAGAGATAAACGTATCAGTTTCATACGTGTTCTCAGACATCTCTTTTGAATAACACACACAAAAAATCCCAATTTATACTATGCAATGTGAAAGAGAATATTAAAGCAATGTAACATCCCTTGAGGGTGTGTATTATGGACAGTGTGTAACTACCCTTAACTCCCCAGGGTAGTACCCTGGACGTTCAGAGGGATGTCCATTACAGATACGTTGATACTGTTTGTTTAGTCCAGCCTCTGTGGGAACTGCCCTCTGTCGGTGGGTTACCAAGGTATGTTGATTATCACAGATAGTGTTGTAGTCGTCGGTGATTACCTCTGAGATTCAATAGGAATACATTTACAACAAATAAAGTATAGACGAATTTGTGACAGTTTATTAAAAGTTATTAAAAATGTTTTTATTTTTTATCTCAACTTTTCTGCAATTTTACTTTGTCACTTACTATACTATACTATAGAGAAAGTATAGTGATCGCAAAAAAATCAATGTTGAGATTTTTGTGGAAATATCCGTTTTGGGACCCCCTGAGTCCAAAAAAGTAGTTTTTACAAAATGTCTGTCTGTATGTCTGTATGTATACAAAGCTAGAGCGAAAACTATTCGATAGATTTCAAACAAATTTGCACCAGATATTTCAAGTAAATCTGTATAGTTGCACGAAAAAGGGTTTGAAAAATGTTAAATAACGATCCCCCTTTTGGCAAAAAAAACCCCAAAAAATCAGTTATTATTTTTTTTATCAAAAAACGGCTCTAACGATTTTGATAAAATTTGGGTTATTTGTAGCCTTTAATGTAGCCCTATGCATCTTTATAAAAATTCTCGTTTAGGTAATAATAATAATAATAATAATAACTGATTTTTGCGGGGTTTTGGGCCATAAAAGGTTTTTTTTCAAAATTATTCAAAAATGTTTTTCGTGCATCAATTGAAGTGGTTGTCGCAAATTTGTTCGAAATCTATCAAATAGTTTTATCTCTAGATAATAATAATAATATTTATTAGTTAATCTCCTACTTTAATAAATCATCTCTCCTACCCAAAGTTCCTGGATTTTTTTATTTATCACACAGAGTTTCTAGATACGGGATAGAATATGAGCCCAAGGGGATGTCATTGCAGTATTTAAATCATTACTTCATTCGCATTATTTAAATTAAATCAGGGAATTCGTTTTGGTCACAATAATTATGACGTCACAGTGAATATGTTTAATAATTTAAATATGTTTGTGAGAAAGTATGTGCCAATTCCTGGTACCGTTTATTTTAGTTATTTGTAAGTTTAATATGTTTTTGAAACAATTCAACCAAATGTTAGAGTGAATTAACTCTATTTGAAGTACGTAACAATATAAGCATTTCACTAAATTAACCATACATTTAATCGCACAGAGTTCCTGGATTCGGGATAGAGTTTGAGCCCTAGGGGACGTCATTGGAGTCTCTAAATCATTACTTCATTTGCATTACTTAAATTAAATCAGGGAATTCGTTTTGGTTATGAGACCAGAAAGCCCCGCGAAAAAACACAGGCAGATTAATTTGATACACATCAGAAGTGCATCATTGTGAAAAAAATATTTAAAACTAACATACTTTATCTAGGCCTACCTAACTATGCTGACGGGGATTTTTAACTCGGTAAATGTGTACAATTGTAACGGTTATAAAACTGTAGGCCTGTTTTTTTTAAATTTTGTATTTATATATTTAAACTAGCTGACCCGAACCGGCTTTGCACGGATAGACAAATCTCAATAGGATAAATAAATATCAATAAATATATTAAACTATGTATTTCTTATGGGGATTTTTAGTAACTTTGACCCCCCCTAAAATTTCGAATATTTTTAAACCCTTCTTAGCAAGCACCTATGGCCCTAGGGAAAGCTACAAACCAAATTTCATTCCAATCCGTTCGTGGTTTTGGAGAAATCGTGATTTAGTAACTTTGACCCCCCTTAAAACCCCCCTTAAATGTCGAGTTTTTTTAAACCTTTCTTAGAGAGCACCTATGATCCTAGAGGAAGCTACATACCAAATTTCATTCCAATCCGTTCCGTGGTTTTGTAAAAATCGTTATTTAGTAACTTTGACCCCCAAAACCCCCCAGAAGATTTCGAATTTTTTTAAACCCTTTTTTATCAGCACCTACGGCCCTAGAGGAAGCTACATACCAAATTTAATTCCAATCCGTTTAATAGTTTTAGAGAAATCGTGATTTAATAACTTTAACCCCCTCCCAAACCCCCCTAAAATTTCAAATTTTTTTAAAACCTTTCTTAATGAGCACCTACGACCATAGAGGAAGCTACAAACCAAATTTCGTTCCGATCCGTTCAGTAGTTTTTGAGAAATCGTGATCAGTGAGTCAGTGGCTTTGGCTTTTATATATATAATATAGATAAAGATAAAAATATTATCTTTTAATTGCTTTTCATTTCATAATGGTAGATCAAATGATTTAGAAGTTACTAATATTATAATGAAGAAATTAATAATGGAATATGTTTATAAATGTTATACGAAGATGTACGAATGTTGCCGAAAAACGAATTAATATATATTCTTTAAATTTGTATAAACGAATATATTCACAATAAAAAGTTGTATTTATATTCATGTTATAAAGCATAAGATTAGTCCTTCAACTCATAATTTAAAAAATCAACCTCGGAAGACTTGTGTTATTGATTGAAGTTGCAAACATAACCCCAAAGTATAACCTACGCTAGGTTTTGTTTGAAAGTACTACAGATGATGGTTTAAATCGGCTTTTATATTATATTGTCACTCACGTACGGACGAATGTATGCACGTACAGACGTATACTCACTTTTATAGGAGTTGATTATATGTAACAGGAGTTTTTAGTTTTAAATTCAATTTGCAACAATTGCTATCAAGTATTTTATTTTGAAACGTATTACATTTTTATACTTAAACTGTGTTATATTAAATTTAAGACGATGACTTTATTCTACAGTTTAGCTTTACAGTAAACTAGGGGCTCTACCCCTGGACGCTTCGCGTCTCAACCCTGCCTCGGCCTACGGCCTCAGATGGCTGCTTCGCTTCGCTCGCAGTTGGAAAACTTTCTAAAGGCTCTCGCTAATCTTTGGCTCGTTTGTACCTGGGTGAACGATCATCGTTCAGTATTTTTAACATCTGGATTGTATCTATAACTTATCTATTCGAATATTTAGTGACTTTGAAGGAGGTATAAAAAGAAGCTGTACCTATTCGCCTTCTAAGTGACTTGAATGGTGGTATAAAAAGAAGTTCAGATTTTAAATTTTATGTGCATTTTTCAGACTTTATGCTCGTTTTTGAAGACATAAGATCTAGCGCATTTAATGCCTGACGTCAAATAACCCTTGTATGCAAATTTTCATTAAAATCTTTAGAGCCGTTTTCGAGATCTGCGACAGATAGAAAGATAGACACAAGAATTGCTCATTTAAAGTAATAGGATGAGTAAATACTAGATGTTTTTAAAGAAAATGATCCAGTCCTACAGACCTCTAAGACGATTAGATTTTGTACCAGGTATGAAAAAAGCCTTAACGCTATTTAATTGATTTGAATACTATGGTGATAATTAAGTTGTAACGTTCTCTACACGCATTAGTATTTATATGATTTAGTACTAAAGCTATTAATAGTTACTGAGCAGATATCGTAAATCTTTCAACTTGATATTCGTTAATATTGGTATTGCGTTTCTCGGACAATAATTAGTTTTGAGTAACATTTCTCTTTGCCCTAAATACGTCATGCACTCAGCCTAGTCAAAGTTGGAGAAATTAACTACTTTCGTACACTTTGTTCAACTAACCCAATTAATATTTACTTTCTTGACAAGTGTCTTTGAGTCTTGGCGTAATTAAAACTTGTACACTCTGACAGAAATTTAATTTAAAACACCTGCAGGGGGTTGCCCCTAAGGAAGTTTAACCCTTCCGTAAATGAAGCCTTTATTGTGGGATAAAACCATTTTGGTACGATACCAACTATGTGCATCATCTATGTATATAAAAGCCAAATCCACTGACACACTGATCACGATTTCTCAAAAACTACTGAACGGATTGGAACGAAATTTTGTATGTACCTTCCTCTAGGACCATAGCTGCTCACTACGAAAGAAAGGTTTTCAAAAAATTTTAGGGGGGTTTGGGGGGGGGTCAAAGTTACTAAATAACGATTTCTTTAAAACAACTGAACGGATTTGAATGAAATTTGATATGTAGCTTCCTCTAGGGCCGTAGGTGATGATAAGAAAGGGTTTAAACAAATTCGAAATCTTATGGGGGGTTTGGGGGTCAAAGTTACTAAATCAAGATTTCTCCAAAACCATTGAACAGATTGGAATGAAATTTGCTAGGTATCTTCCAGTAGGGCCATAGGTGCTCGCTTAGAAAGGTTTTCTAAAAATTCGAAATTTTGGAGGGGGTTTGGGTGGTCAAAGTTACTAAAAAAAAACCACCGAACGGATTGGAATTGAAATTTGGTATGTAGCTTCCTCTAGGGCCCTAGGTGCTCGCTAAGAAAAGGTTTAATAATTCTAAATTTTAGGGGAGGTTTTGGGGGTCAAAGTTACTAAAAATACCCATAAGAAATACATAGTGTAATATATTTATTGACGTAATAGCCTATATTTTTTGTTAATATACATTTAACTTTGATTTGTCTATCCGTGCAAAGCAATATTGGACCAGCTAGTTTGTTGGAATTGTGATACTCCATCAACTCCTATAAAAGCTAGTGTACGTACGTAAGTAACACAAGTGTATAGCGCTTGCTAGAGGTTGTGTTGTTTGATTTATTCGTAATCGTACAACTGCTGATTTTGTCAATCATGTGTAGTACTTCAAAACCAATGTGAACTATTTACAGTTATGTTTACCAATGTTAGGTAATGTTTTTTTAATTATAAATATACATCTGATTCTTCTTATGACAGCTTGTGATATGTATGGATAAAGCATGAGCACAGTCTGTCTTGGGCTATTATTGGTCTGAATTATTTCCATTTTATAATCATATTAGTTTGAGGTTCTGTTGTTTGACAAATATAGGCTGACTGACGATGAAAACTTAAATTATAAAATATCCAATAATATAGCTTCGCCTAATTCACTTTATTTATTATATTTTTGTTTAAGTTGCTTTCTTAAGTAGGCCTGTTTTCTTTATTTTTTAGTTTAGTCTTTAATCAAAATAAGTCACATTTTCTGTCATGTCTGCTTTCGACTCGGATCTTGTGTTAGTTTGGATAAAACAACCACTAGTATAAGTTATACCGGGTGTCCAAAATGTCCCCTCCCCTTGATATTAGAACAAGTAGAAATACAAAAATGAGCTTCCAGGTAGGTATATTAGTATTACAAAGGAAGATGAATTTTGGTGTAACCGACCATTTCTCCCCTTATGCAAATTGGGGAGGGGGAGGGGGGGTTGAGAGGGTAATTAATAAATCTTAAACCCCCATCGGTAATACCTAATTTTAAATTGCTTAATAAATGAAGAAGAATCGGGGGTTGACGTGCGGAGCACTCAGGGGTCTCCCCTAGTATATTATACTTGTATGTGCTCTGAGAAGGAAAAGACGAATTGCACCAAACGTTACTCTATTTGATCGAACACACTACGTAGAATTTCAAACAGAGATTCCGTTTAACACTAACGAATAGCGACTTTAAACTTGAACGTGTTAAACCTCATGACATGTTTACGCGCTCTGAAATGACTAGCGTGACGTCGTCTACCTGGATGAAGGGACTCGGGTTATGACAGATTTATGTAAAGCATGCTTTGCTAATTTATTTAAAGTAGTATTTATATTCATGGCTGTGGAACCGTTAACACATTACACAGGGTGTGGACATTTTTATTATTTTTTGCTAGTGGAATCAGCTCGGAACGTTATGCAAATAACTTATTAGTTTAGCTCATAATAACTTTAAAATATTTTGTTTCTAGAGTAATTCTGGGTAATGTTGACAACTACCAAGAAATACATTTTCCCGTTTTATTGTCAATATCTCTGTTATCCTTTGAGCTACAGACAAAATGAAAAAACGTTGTGTTTTTCATTAAAAAGTAAACATTTTTGTTTCTTGTAAATATTTTGTAAAGTTAACGGTTTTTGAGATATTTTATATTAAAAATTATAAACGGCCGCCATTTTGAAAATATTTAAAATAATGTTTTAATTTTTCATACAGTGATAAAAGGTTATGCAACAAATAGGTACACAAAGTTTGAGCTCAATATATTTTATACTTCCAAATATATTAAGTATTTTGTAAAAAACACATACAGACAGACAGACGAAAAAATAAGCACCGCAGACCAATGTTTATATTGTGAAATATGTTTGTCCGGATCCCAGGAACATATCCACAAAAGGGGTCCAGAGAGTTCGGGGACACCCTGTATATAGTATGTCCTTGTTCGAAACAGGGGAAAAGATGTAAATGTTACTTTAGTAAGCGTTGGGTTTACTGAAGGCATTATAAAGTAGGCCATTTACGTTTAATATTAATATGCATAAATACCGATGCGGAATACCTAATACTATTAACCTTAATGCAATTAAACTTTTTAGCTAGGAGTTTTAAAAAAGTCATTGAATTTAATTTTTACTAAGTGTTGTTTTATTAGTCTTGCATCTAAGCTAGTTTGCATTTAGTTTGTACCATAAAAAAAATGCAAAATAATTACTATAACATTAAAGACTAAAACTGAGACGCGCTCAGGTTCGGGGTTCCGATTGGAGTTAGATCTCTGAGCGAGTCTCGGAACGCAGGACGATTCCAACGAAGATTGAGTGGGCATTGACACCACATAGGTCATCGAATTTGAGAGGGAGACCTGGACACGAACTAGGAGCTATCGATTAGTTAATGGCTAATTAATTTGTATACTCGCTGATTAATTATATCGGTATGGTCGGCTAAGCGATACGGAGTGGCTA
>JAGFPH010004139.1:0-11789 GCA_018207615.1 Philaenus spumarius
CAGTATCCATTGTTGTTCCGCAAGAGGAAGATGGATATCATTTTCAAATTCGACAAAACAAACCTAAAAAAAGAGCCATGCAAACCAAGAAGGTTCTGCTATAAAGTTTTATAATTATAGAATGATATAAGTTTCCAGTTGTAATTTTGTATTACTACAAAGTTGAGGCCCGTTTCAACAGTTAATTAATTAATTGTAAACATGTATGCCAATACTGAATTTGAATAAATAGTGCAAACTATACTTGTGCTGAGTACACAGAGAATGGCAAAGTGTTGACGGATGCAGACATCATCAATGTTGTTACCGAATGGATCCATTTTATCCTATTACCTGTTACCTTATTAAACTATGAAAGCCTAAACGTGTGTGCCAAAGTTTTTTTTTATAAGGTGCAATCCAATTTAACCTAATAGGCAGCAATAACTTCGAGGAATAGAACCCATAGAGTAATCATGATTTGCCTTCAAGAGTGATCAAAAGCGCAATTTCTTAATAACAAAAACTAAGTTTTTTGGTAATTTTCGTTAACATATTATGTATCAGCAAAAGCGAAAAGTATCTTATGCAAACATTTTGATTTAACTCAAAGAAACCATACAAGTGCACAAAGTTGTTAACTTTATCATTGCGGAAACTAACGATCAAGAAGAAGACTTACAAGTAAACATTCTGTAGAAAAACACGTAAGAATATTATAAGAAGTACAAATAACGAGTAAGGCTAATATTTCTACACTTACAATAAAATAAGGCTTGCAATGTAAAATTCTGTAGAAAATCACTTGTAACTTATGTCTATATCGTAAGTGGTACAAATAACGAGGAAGACCAACTTTTCCTAACCTTATTTATACAATTAATTATTAAACCAAATTAAACATATTTAGTGTAGATGCAATAACCAGTTGTTAACTCAAACAACTAAACTTTTTTATTATGTATGGTTCATTTACAGCTGACTTTATATTTAAAATTATTATTTATATCTTTAGTGTTTATTCGGGGGGGGGGGGGGGGGGTAGAACTTACGCTAATTTTAAAATTTAATTATAACATAGTATTTTCCGTAAACAAATTTATAAATAAAATTACAAAACTAAAACTAAGACATAATTTATAGCCATTGATTTCTAACCTAAAAATAGATTATATAAGCCTACGCTAGTTGTATAACTAAATGTTTAAAAGTAACACATACAATGAAAACATGATCACCATTTAACGAAGAACAAAGCTCTTAAATTACATTATAAGTACAATCTTAGATTTTATTATTAACTCATAATATAATGTAAAAAGCATAATTAGTTATGTAGATCTTTCCGAGATGGTTTGAAGTAATTTGTATGGCAAATCACAGTTTATTGGTTATAGGTCTATCTTTTTTACTATTATTGTAGAACAAAGAAAACTATATTTTTTATATATTTAAAAAAATTATTCCATCATAAAATATTCACCTATCTCTAACCTAAAAACAAATAATACAGATATGTAACTGAACTGTTATATATAGTTAATATAAATACCTTTTTGGAGTTTCTATTTATATTAATAGAGTATTTATATTAATATAATTCCAGTCCAGTAAGGCAAACACAAACAAATATATATAGTTAAAAATAAAAACGGAAAATGTTTAGCTTGATTGATACAATACGATATTTAGTACATTCCCAAAAACGTTTAAGTCATTTAACAAGTTAGAAACAAATTTAATACATTGTTTGATAATTGAGGTTTGTGTATACAATTAATATTCATCACGTTATTGGGATGGATTTTCGGTTTGCTTGGATACAATATGCATGAGGGTGCCCGATAAAGTAAGTTATGTTTTAGATATTCGAAAACTAATCCTTAACGGAATATATAGATGGTATTTAGAACATTCGTAATACAATATTATAGAAATGATACAAAAAGAAAATATATAAGAATGCAGTACTCAAAAAAGACAAATAGTAACCATCTTTAGAAATAGAAATTAAACGAATAAAAATTGCGTTGGTTTGAACCAAATTGCTGGCGATCATTTTACCTGCAGTATTCGCTGCTTAACTTCTTTATTATTATACCTGAGATAAAGTAAAGAAGGTAGGAATGTAAATATATATATATATATATATATATATATATATGTTATTTAAAATGGCAACTAAATATTATCAGAGAGAACTAAAAATAAATACCTTTAAAAGTAATTTATAAAGTTCTAAGTATACTTTTATAAAGCTTTTTACTGACAACTGTATTTATATTTCAATTGAAAGCGTGTTTGCTTTGTGAAAATAGAGATAAATGCGATCTGAAAGCCTGGCTGCTTGAATAAATATTGATTTAAAAACATTAAAACAATATTTTCTGCTTCCTTTGAAAGAAAAAATGGAATAAAAGTAAAACTTTTGAAATTTTCCCAACAAAATTTTTAACGTATTTTTATTTCATCGAATAGTTATATAATATAAATAAATACTTTCAAACAATTTAAGTGCTTTCAAACCACCTAAGGGAATTAACAAAAAATATAAACTTTTTTTAACCGTACATATTATACGTATTCCTGGATATTTTATCTTTCAACACCCGTGATAATATAGTAGCAAACACTATAATGTTTCGGTTTTTTAATAGGCCAAAACCCTGTTTAAATATCAATGATAAATCGTGTAAAGTTTGGAGGTATTATCTTACTGATTTATTATAAGGACTGTAAATTAGTGATTGTACTTAAGGGCACTCCTTAAGTTTTTCTCTTGGCCATGCATGTTTTAACCTTAAAAATTTCATTTTGCCACAATTAATTGTCAGTTGAGCGATATTGCATACAATATTTCATTAAGTAAAAATATTACTTTATAACTTTGAAACCAACAACAACAAATACTTGAAGCAAACCTCAATCGTAACAATTCTAACAATCGCCAGAAAACAAAATGGTACAATGGTTTAGAGAGATTCTGAAACTAATCAATATACTAATCTGTGGAATCTCATATTGAACAGACTCAACGACGACAAAAGAATATATGTCAGGCGATAGTACTGACTTCATGTAGTAAGTAAAAGAAGAAGTCTGTTACGGCCATGAAAGTAATGCTCATAGTGGAACCTAAGTAAAGGTACTGCCTGCAGAAGAAATGGAGGTTTAGTGGGTATACCGCATGAGCCGGGTGCCCCTCATCCTTTCGTGATGCATAATGCATGCCCTCTCCATAGGAAAAAACCCGTTAAATCTATTATTTATTGACGTGCAAACACATTAGAATAATGTACAGTATGGATATTTTACAATCTTCTATATGCACGATATTAATATTTATTAAATCGCTGATATACTAATAATTGGAATGCAACAACAAGGAAAATACATATTTATTATTTGATTTTTTTTGGTGAGATATCAGGGTAGCTCAGTTCTCAGAGCATCACGACGGAAACGTGAAGGTCCCGGGTTCAACTCTCGGTCTTGGCCTATGTTTTGTCACTTGTAATTTAATTTATTATTTGTTCTTAATAGTTTATTAATAATAATATAACGTTATATTAGTGAATCTTCATCAGCCACAAAGATCTTTCTTCATTTAGTTATTATTTCTCCGTTTTTATTTGAAACGCTTTTGAGTGTTTAAAACAAACTGGTAATACATTAGAAACATATTTTAAACGTTATCATAACTGTTAAACATTAATTTCAAATTAAACCATTAATGGTAATGTATATCTACTTTGAATAAGAGTTAGAGATATGATTTTCTGCGAAAAGATGTAAGAATAACTTAATGTATGAAATGAAATAACAAAGAGTTCTGGAACATAACTTAATCCACAGTAACAAAATAGTATATTTAAACTAGCAAACTTTATATGGGAAATAACTCTATTCCTCATTCCTGGACTTTACGATTGGAATCTATAAGATGGCAATGTTTTGAGGAATGGTTGAGATAGTTTGAAAAAAAATTATTTATAAGGTAATTCAATTAAGCCTGATGGTAGAAATCGATATGTGAACCTTGGTTGAAATTTTAGAGTTAGAGATCGTTGAAAGTATATGTTGAGCCAAGTCAGTTAGACAGAGGTTTTATAGTGTTTTTTTTTTTAAATTTTAATGAAAAAATTAAGTTTATATAAGGTATGGTATATGAAATTGGAAAAGATATACATCAAAGTAAGTTGAATGATGAAGACATGCTACTTTCCTCCATGCGTCCAAGTGGAACCATTCTCACGAATATTTGTTTGGAAAATCCCGGTACGATTTTATTTAAATGTAGGTGCAAAAAATCAAGAAACATTTTATATTTAACAATAAATAATAATAATAATAAAACAAATAAGTAAATAATGTAAATAACAGTCCAGATCTTTACTCGCCAGCATTACTTTTACATAATCATTACATCTATTAGAAGTATTATGATTTTGGGGAATAGCCCGACAATTCAAGTAGATTCAATTCAGTACGATACTTGACTTTTAATTCACGTAAATGTCTACTATTTGTAAAAAGAGGTTTACATGCTTCACTGGATTCATACAAAGTTTTTTCCAGAAACATTACTAGTCATTGTTATTATTGTAAATTCTAGAGAAATAAAAGGATATAAATTGAACTGTGCTTTTACGTTATATTAGTGTAATGATTTTTGTAAGAATAATTTATTTCTAAGGTTTGATTATTAATCCTTTTTCGGTACAAAATATAATGTTTTCGCACAATCTACATTGTTTCGGAGAGTGAAAAACGTCGTGACGTGTTGCTTTATAGCGTGTGCGTACAGTTTTTTAATCGAAGAACATGCAACTTAACTATTAAATGGAACAAGTACAAAGTCAAATCTATTGCTTTACGCATCGCTGCTACCAAGATTTTATTAGTCTAGTTTTTCCATGACTATACCTAATAATAGTTTGAATAATGCTCACAGGGGAGCAGCGTATTGAGCAAGTAAATCGATCTTAAAGCTCTTCTTTACCTTGAAGAAAACTCCCGAGTGTACAGTATGATTTTAATTGAGGTCTGACTCAAGCCGCAAAATCGTTTAAACATGCATTCGTAATATCGTGTTTCGTGTTCTATTTATAAATTAATAATCTGGGAAACTACTTTAAGTTATAAAAAAGGCTTTATATTTTTTACGTGTTAGCTTAAAATATGGAAATTATTGCTTAAAACTCCCAAAAAATGCATTAAAATAATGGATTTTTACTCAGTTAAACTGCTAATTAATTGTCGATATCTTTCAATTAAGATATATAAGGCAAAAGCACATAGCCTTTAAAAACAATTTAAGATGTTTCACAACTTTTTAAGTTGAAAAAACGGCGTCCGAAACACGTTAGTACGAACTGCATATTTTTACTCTGGAACCTATGCAACGGTGTTTGAGGTTGCAACCGTAAGTATACTTAACAAATGCTTTAACCACTCACCAAACTGCTCACTTAATATTTTAGTGTAACCGTCATAATTTAAAGACGTTTAGACAAAACTTAACACAATCAATTTCTGTTTATCTTCCAAGTGCATAAGACACTGTTACCTTCATAGATTTAAAAACATTATATTAAAATTTATTTTATTTAATGAAAATATTTCAAATAAAATGACAAGAATAAAATAAACTATATTAAATTAAATTTGCCTTCACATTACTTACATATAATGTGGGATAATCACATTATAACTATCATCATCGGTAAGAGAATATTTTATGGTATCTGCGCTTGTACATGCATAATTACAAATTCAATGTTTAACAGAAAACATTAATATTAACTGATACTCTCTTAAAAGAACATGTCATATACATCTACACAGATTAACTTATGATATTCTTTACTATAGTCTGTCTTGTGCAAATGATAAAGTTCTAAAAATCACAGATCTTTCTTCATGCTATTGTTTGTGAATTAAAGAACAACTTAATAATTCAAGTTTTATTCCAAACATAGAATTGCTAATTTATATATTTTTGGTACTTGTAACACATTATAAACACAACATTATCATCAACTCTAACATTCATTGAAGATAGTGTATATACAATATACGGTAGTAAATAAGCCTTCATATAGAAGTCTCACTCTGTAACAATGACAGAGTTTACAGATAATTTCTGAAAATAGTTCTAATAGTTTTAAAACTACTTTATTGTTTTAATTTAATGTTTATTAAACGAGTATAGTTATTTATAATATATGTTTAACATCGATGAATTATAATAGGTTGCATATTATGCTGTGTTTTGTATAATTTCCTATACTAAACACATCAGTAAGGAATTTTTAACTGATTGGACATGCGTGTGAACTGAGGATGAATCACGTCTATAACGATGAATATGAAAAGATGTAAGTTTTTCTACAGTTTACAATATTGATTATTTTATTTACAGCTAGTAATAGATTAGTATTTTTTTCTAACAATAAAATTTGTAATACATAATTTTTTTATAAATCTATTATCTTTGACAACCTTATCAATAAAAAACACTTTACCGTTTTTCGTAATCTCAAAATTTATAAGTATACTTTTCTAATAGGGCTCAATTCTTTTAATTCCATTCAAGTAACAGTGGTTAGCTTTCCTTTCATTCCTTTTTTTTTTTTTTTGTATATAAACATCATCAAATTTCAGTAGAATACATAGTTTAAATGATTTTTTTCTCGATATATTTCATTCATTAATTGTTAGGAGCTTACTGTTTGAGTTTTAACTTGAATACAATTATGAAACAAAGTAATGTTTACTATACGAAATATAGCAAATTTTTTAAATTTTCTCTACCAAAAATCTCATAAAAATGGCAATTTGAAACCTCCAAGGATTACAACTTTTCTAAAACGTCACTATTAGAAACAGACTAGAAGTTATGTAACGTTAATAATTGCAGATGATTTATAATAAAACGGCCACCAATTCATGTGTAATGAAGATTGCATGCCAGTTGTTTCAACATTGACCTTGTTAGGTAAGTGAATCTTCTGCAGATTATATATAACATAATTTTAAAGTAAAATCACAATATATTATAATCTCATAGAATGCAACAATGTGACTATAAACTAATTGTACTTTAAATACTAATACATACTATAATATAAAAACTAAACTTATAAAAAGGCCACTAGTTACATATATTTTTAAAGTATAAACAAAACAAACATTATTTCACTAATCAACAAAATACACAGTATTTAACCTACCATTGACATATAAAATTTATGTTAACTAAAACAAAAATAGATATACATTGAGAAAATCTTGCAGTATGTTTTACGTTAAAGTACCAAAGTACTGAAAACATGTTTCACAGATTAATCGTACCATTACAGAGGCTTCCAAAATGTTTAGTAAACTACACTCGCATAATAAAAATCCCAGTGCTCCTATAACATGTTAAGTATATATGTGCTTAGATATTTAAACGACAGATATGTTACAATTGTTTACCTCTAGACAAGGAAATTGCGGTAATACGACTAGAGAAGGGTGTGCGTTAAAGTAACAGATTGAAGTAATTTGTGTAAAGTCTGACGTCGTATATTGTATAAACTGTTTCTTTTCAGGACAAGCAACATTTTCTCCTTTACAATAAACTAAACAATGCATTGTTAAGTTCGGTGGCTCATTTTGGTAAATAGAAACTGTCTTATTTAGCTCGTATACTGTACATTTTATGCTATCACCAATGCTGAAATTTATAAATTTTTAACTTAATAAAACTACAACTCAACACTTTTTAATTATATGTATTAAATAAATTTACACATACATTACTAATAAAAAAAATATATATATATATATATTTATAGCATTTATTAGTAACTGCTTCACATTAAAAATTTATGAGATAATGCTTCCACTTTAGAAGTGGAATAATATATCGCATTAAATTTATTTTCACGGGTTCATTCCTATTGGAATATATCTCTAGAATAATCTGTTTAATGTTTATATTCCATAAAATGTGTATATACTCTTTATTTATTTATCTCGAAATTTTAATAATTTCTGCATCCATCTTCCATATATGTCAATTATAAATAACTGCCTCTGGAGGCAATTTCTAACAACTGACGTTTGACGAATATATAAGTTTATACAAAATTATGCAAATTGAAGAGTTGTTGGAAAAATACATTTACTTGTGTTATACAGGCATTAAATGTACTATAATACTTTTGGCAAAAGTCCTACATATTCCGGACCTGTGAAATTCTTCTCTGTGACTTAAATATCCCAAACAAAATTGAGAAAAAACCTTCTGCTAGTGCTAAGCGCTACCGGCTAACAACAACAACTTCATTCATTTGTTTTGTTTGTTCTTGAATCTATATTGGACTCAGATTTCATTGATTCAATATTGTCGAAGATCATGAAAATAAATTTAAATAAATAAATTAGTTTACTTTGTGAATATTTTCTTTGGCAGTTGTCAATGGTGTTAGAAATGAATTTGAAGGCTATATTTAAAGGCAGTGTTATCTAACCTCAATGCCTACATTTTGTTAAATCATTTAGCAGGCAAAACCTAATTTCAATAATCTACACTAGTCTTTTTCTTAATTTTATAGGCCTGTTATTTTTACGTTAAACTAGGCCTATAATATTTATAATTTCTTTCCAACAATATATGTAAAAGACATATCAAAACAAGTTTTAACAACATTGAAAAATATAGCGTAGGCCTACTGCAAAATTGTTGGTTTATATAGTTTTGTAAAATCTAAGAAAGAAGTGGTAGCCATTAATTAATTACCATAAAAGTTTAATCTTAAAACTAAATTTACAAAACTTTCTTAAAAACCCAATAACAACGAACCGTAAAAACAACATAGGGTAAATGCTATGAATAGACAATACGGCGTAAATTTACTATACAACCCTCGGCTGATACGACCTTGTTTTACATTCTACTGTTAAATGTTGAATACAGGTAAAGATGCTGTGACTAAAGACTATAAGTTATATCTTTAGGCAATTTTTTTATTCTTACATTTCTATTGTCGTAGGGTTGTATAGCAAATTTGCGCCAACACTATAAACTCAACTTGATTAACTTTTCCAAATTGAACATAACTTCATCATAAAAGAATAAATTTATTGGTCGCAAATAAATAAGCCATGTTTTTGTTTTTCGAAAGCCCTTTATCTCATACTTAAAACGGCGCAAGTTTACTATTCGACCCTAGGCTAACCTATGGCAATTGACAACAGAAATTCAAGAATAATAATTAAAAAAACCTAAAAGGTTCTAACCTACAAGGTTTTAATTTAACCTTGGCGATAACAGTATGTTTTTAGTTTCTAAACATATATATATATGATGGTAGCACTTCTTACTTCCAGACAAATTTGGCTATGTTGTACGAAAGCTGTTACTGTATTCTATCTGGCGATTGCCTGAAAATTATAGCTAAAGTTTTCAATGTTTATTTTCATAAACAACTTTTGGTTTGGTAATTTCTTATAGTACTGTTTATAATTGATTCCCGCCATCCGTGAAGTGTAGGCTATAGATCCCTTATATTTACAAGAAAAAGTTAAGTTTTTTGTGTTTATATCAGTAGCCTACTTGTGGTCACGTTTAGTTGCACTAGTACTGATACCTGGGAAAATCTCCTGGAAAGTGGTTTTTCAGCTTTCAAACAAAAATGTTTATATATTAACTATTTTATGGTTTATTGGTTGTAAATTCCTTCCAAAACTTGCATAATCAAGAGCAAAACACAAGGTGCCTAATTAGACGTACAATAATGATTTTTAAACCTCTACTGCACGCGCGGTCACTTGTTACTTCTTTCTTTTTAGTAGGCCTATAGTAACTTATTTATACAATTTCTAAACTGTGATGTTTGATAGTCTAGAGAAACATTTAAGTAGTGCATTTTTGTCTGGTATAAAATTATACTATGACAACAATAGCTAACTGAACGGTTATTAAATAGAATTAAATATTCTATAGCTAGTTAGATTTAGCAAGGACTTTCCGATGCGCTGGAGGGAGGGAAGAATATAGGCAAGTGGGGATGCCATCCGCTGTAGGGGAAGGGACACTACATTCTAGTTATAAAATTAATCAAGTTATTGGACTTTTTATATCTATATATAAATAGAACAAGAGTTTTTTTGTAGACGGTTGAGAATAGTGTGATTTTTAGTTTATTTACGTTTTATACAATAATCACCAAATAATCCGAAACAAGCCTTATCTCAGTTTTTGTCTGTCTGATGTCAGTAACACTCGCGGACCTGTTTCTTGTCATGATTAACGTTAAAACAACTTATAACGATAGATAAATAACTATTTTAACAAAGAAATAAACATGAGTAACAATAAAACTACATTTTGATACTATTTAAAGTATTAAGTAATCTAAATAAACTTACAACTTACTATTTAAAAAAGTACATAAGTAGGCGTACGTTTATTCATGTTAAAGTATCGGTAGTAGTGTATTAAAATTGTGTCTATTAAAATTACGCGATGATTAGATATCAGCTGTTCCAATTAATTTAGTGAATATGAAAATCAGGTGACCTCAATAATTTAGTTAGTGCTGTAAACGAAAACTAGGCCTATGTTGTCATTTTTACTTCAGGAATGTTACTGAGAAAAATAGGTTAGTTTGAAAATAAATAAATAAAATTTATTATTAATCACATTGTGATGAAAAGTATCGTTTCGAAAAGCATCACTTTCGGTCCTAGTGATGAAATAAGTTATAAAACTAGCATACCAACATAAAATAAAGCTTGAACTTGGTATTTTTTAGATCATTTGTTTCCGCTTCTCTTTTCATAAAGTGGTAAACATTAGCAATGATCTCACGGGTTTGGCTGTGATTAACTTTTCTACCCCCTAACTTTGATATGACACTGCCTTCCATTAAATCTAATTATACAAATATAATCAATAAAAATAAAAAACGCTAAATAAGAATAATAAACAGCGATAGTTAAATTAAAAATTGATTTTTGCACGGACAATAATGTTATTGGAAACGCGTACAATTACTTCAAGACCGAAGTGTTCCGTTCAAAGCTCGGTAACCGACTGAGCTTCTCTGATCCCCCACCACTCGAATGAACTCCGAGTTTACTGCGCATCTCAAGGTCAGAGTCCTTGCTACAAATTCCGAGCTATACATATCCAAATCCATGTCACAGTATGATAGGCGAAGGTTTACTATTCGACCCTAGAATAATATTTTTGCAGACAACGACGTTGTTTTACATTCTACTGTTAAATGTTGAATACAGGTAAACATATCGTGACTAAGTACTATAGGTTAGAACCTTTTAGGTTTTTTCTAATAATTATTCTTGCCTTTCTGTTGCCATAGGTTAGCCTAGGGTCAAATAGTAAACTTGCTTATGATAAATTTAGCTACAATATTTAACAATGTTTCAAAATTAAATAAATGTTATTAACTTAAATAAATAGCCATTTCTTATAAAAAGCTACAGTATTTGATAAAAGTTAGTATTAATTGCCAAGATTTAAAAAAAAATCTTAATCAACAGATCAAATAGTAGCCTAATATGCAACTATACTCTGTGTGTGCGACCAACCCATGATGAATGTTGAATTGCTACTCTGTACGTTAAATTTTCTAGGCGGAATCAAACTGACACACTAAATGTTGACTCGTACGTGTGGTATTTTATACAATACATTAGGCCTATAGAGTATTATGAACTAGATTTGCATCATTTATGGCATACATATTCAATAATGCTGCGGTATACATTTTAGTTGTACTATCTTAAATACA
>JAGFPH010004139.1:11889-39567 GCA_018207615.1 Philaenus spumarius
TGTCAATTGTTGGGAAATTACCATTGTATTCAATATCAGTAGGACACGTTCTATTTTATTAGGCATTCAAAAAGTATTATTTATAATTTTGAATCCATACCCAAATTTTTAAACTCTGGTTTATATTGGAATTTGTAGAAAACTGACGGAAAGTTATAAATCAATGGCAACTAAAATTGCAGTTGTTATAACACATGTAAAAAGGCTGGATTAATACAGTTTAATGCAAATTGAAGACAAATTGAATGACGTTACAGCATGTCTTGTATTAATAAATAAAAATGTAACTTAAAGTCTAGTCAATGAAAAGTTTGTAGAGGGAAATGGAAAGAATGCAATGTTTTACTTTGGAACATGATTTTGATTGTTAAACATTCTTTTAGTATATAAATCTACTTTTAGTGCACACTAGTAGTTGAGTTGGGTGTAGAGGAGCACGTAGAAGGTGCATTTTTTTGGGTTTTCGCTTAGGCCTATATTATTTCGAAAACTATGCGATCTGGCGATAGTAAATTTAAACAAAATTAAAGCTGACAAAATTTGCAATAAGATTGATTCTATTCCTTTTTTCTCTATCAAACATAGTTTGCACAATATCACTTATTATTGAAAAACAATTGTTGCCTCACGTTTTTTGTCTTATTTGACTAGTTAACGCTTGAGCCCTTCTTGCTACAAAACAGTTATGAGAAAGGAAAGTGTAGAGCATTAAATTTCCTTCAGGAATATATGGTATTTAATGGTTTTATCTTCAATCGTTCAAAAGTTTTAATGTACGCGAATTTTTCGAAATTTTGCAGAAAACTTAACTTTTTTTGTTTTGTTGTTCCACTGCTTCAACTCTTTATATGAGCCAGTATAAGATTAGTACAAATAGTGTGTACTAAATCTCACTGATAACAGGATGGTTTGGGTTATTACTAGCACTAAAAGTCCCAACCAACATCTTAAATATTCCCTCTCTTAAACAAAAATTCTTCTTTCTTTTAATTAGAATTTTTACTTTATAATACAAGACTATACAGGTTATAACCAGGGGGCGGATACAGGAATTCATTTTGGGAGGGGTCATAAGAAGTTGAAAACAATATTACCGAGAATTTAACAACAACGGGTCTGGGGAATTAAAAAATATATATAAACTCTATGAAATAGTTTTTAATACATTTATAGGCCATAATATATTGTCTTGAAAGAGCAAGAATTTCTTACTCTTTAGAATAAAATTAATTAATTAATTAGTTAGAATAAAATAAACAATAATTATTAAAGAGTTAACAGGAATGGTACTAAAATCATAATTCCACACACGATCACTACATCCACTTTGTTTCGCTAAATTTAAAACAACGTAACACATGCACTCACTTATTCAAGTCATACAGTTCCATAAGGCGGCGCGCTCCGTAAAACAATTAGCCCAACAAATAGAGATTGTTTCTTGTTATTAAATTTAACATCAAGCGACATCCAGAGTGACTTTAAGGGTAGCACGTAGGTATATAAAATACAAAAACTATCAGGAAAGGAATTTTTGCTCATTTTTTATAAACAAAAATAACAATAAATTTGGACATTTTGGGTTTTTCGTTGATATTATAAATATTTATGCATGGATCACGATACTTCCAACGGGACATTTATAGAGATTTAAAAAACCTACAAAATGGTTTTTGAAGACCCTGATCGGGCCATTTCTCACCGAAAAAAGTCGGAAAACGCTTAAAAATTACTATTTTTCAAATGATCTTATATATGTTAATTTAGAATATTAAGGGCAGATCTTTCGGAAAATGATTGTTTAGTATGTGTAATGCATATTATTGCGGAGGAGAAGAGAACGGTAGTCTGGTGTTAAAACCACTACCACCGCCTATTTCGCCGTCGCGTCGGTCGGTCGCAAATTTACTGGTTTCGCGTTATGTTCGGAAGCATTGTTATCATACTTTATCAACCTTATTAAAAAATCGCAGATATTTGAACTGTAGGTTTTAATGTCTACTGTCAGAATCCGTTTGGTAAATTTAAATCGGGCCACTCAGGTTAATTGGGCGCATTATGCAATATAATGGTCAAAAATTTTTATACTGCAATTAATTGTGCAAAAACTATTAATGGGACAAATTTCATCTTTTTCCTGTTTGAAGTAAACATAAAAAAACAATCATTTTCTGAAAGATCTGCTCTTAATACTGTAAATTAACAAATGTGAACTTTTGAAAAATGGCAATTTTTAAGCGTTTTTCCAACTTTTCTCGGAGAAAAATGGTCCAATCAGGGTCTATAAAAAAACAATTTGTATGTTTTTTTTAAGTATCGTTATCTATTCATCAGTTTTTATAATATTAAAGAAAAAAACAAAAAGTCCCAATTTATTGTAATTTTTGTTTATACAAAATGCACAAAAGCTCCTTGCCTGACAGTTTTTGTATTTTGCATACCTGTATGCTACCCTTAAAGTCACTGTGGATGCTGCTTGCTATTAAATTCAATAACAAAATTAGCTTTCTTTTTGCTCTATTGGCTGGGCTAAGACACTCGGCGCAATTGTAGGCCTACATACTTCACAGACAAGACCTA
Organism: Philaenus spumarius; assembly: GCA_018207615.1. Lineage (NCBI taxonomy): Eukaryota > Metazoa > Arthropoda > Insecta > Hemiptera > Aphrophoridae > Philaenus > Philaenus spumarius. Next base: position 14,470 of record JAGFPH010004139.1, read on the forward strand.
TAGCTGTAACCCATGAACACTAAATCAAGTGTTCCTTATATCAAACGAAAATATAGAATTTACACTAAAATCTATATAAACATCAATGTACAAGTATATCGATTTATACTAGGTATATCGATTACTAAATATAATTGGTTGAAAAACTGTCAAATCTTAAGGGTTTACAGAAAACATCATATCTAAGAAATTATAAGAGTGACAAATGATTGAAAGACAGTGTTAGAAAGTTCAAATCTTGATGAATCCAAAGGTGACCTTATATTATTTTCACAACAAGTCTGTCTTATGATTATGAGCCTTAGAAAAGTATCAAGTTTTGTGTTTTTTATTTGCCTTTTCTCGCGTGGCGTCATTTTTTTAGACAACTACAAATTTAAAAACGATGCTTACATATGTAAATATATGTTTTAGAACAAATTCGTAAATACAAAAATTAATGTTTAAAACATTTCCTTTCCAATGGTTTTTGTTGTTTTCAGATTGGATGATATTTAGTGGGTGAATATTCAATACAATCAGACGATACAATAGTACTATATGCCAATTGCTCGGCTGACTGAGACGACCCTCTAGTATAGTGTTATTTGGCGCTTGTAGCGTTAAAACAAACAAATAAATCAGGCCTTAAAAAACTGTTTTGACTGGTGTTGTGATAACCATGTAACCGTCCCTGTTATAACACAATTGGGAAAGTTTTCAGTTTTTCCTATGGTATAATATAAAAAGACAATGATCTCTAAGGTGCCTGCCATCAGTTGTGACGGTTGAAAGTGCACCGCTTCGTGCGCACAAGTGAGGATCGAGAGCTAAACGAAGAAAGTGACCGCCAGTTATAAAGCTTGCCATTTTAATTATTCCAAACTGTGATCAGTTCGTATTCATAAATTATTAATGAATTTACTACCTTTATCGCGGGGGTCAAATATTTGGCAACGATTACCGGTAACTTTTTTGGCAAGGTTGCCCGAGTTTAAGTGCGTGAATAAGCCACGGGCCACCTGTTATTTTTAAAAGTAAAAACCGTCGAAAGATCATTTTAGAATATATATATTTTTTTCATAGGAAAAACTCTAAAATCTTTCCCAATTGTTTATAACGTATTTAATCATCTATTCTAAAAGAAATCATTAATTTTGTTTAAGAGAGGAGGCCGCAAATGCGGTACCCCTAGTATAAATGCTTTAAACCTACTGACTACCAGCAACTTTATGCAAAAAGCCACTCGTAAATCGGCCCAACAGTTTATAAGTCTTTAGAGGAAAAAGTTACTTTCACTTTTATGGGCGGAGCTTCCTATTATACTGTATATTATGTTTTAAACCTTCTGCTTACTCCGCAGATAATTTTTTTTTAGACCGTGGGTGAATCGTTAAGGTACCGGTAGTTTTTGGGTAAATAGGGGACAATTTTGGGAATACATAAAAACAAATGTGTGGGCTTAAAATCAAAATACCCATCTTTAGTCGAAAACCGCATGTTCCTAGGCCAAACAGGGGCCACGTAATTGAATTGTAAATTAAAAAATGTTTTTTTGTTAATAACTTTTTATTACGACAAGCTATTTAAATTTCGTTTATTTCAAACAACGTGGATAAAAATTCCTCACAAAAAAGTATATAACTATTTTTTTGCTACCTATTATACTTTTTGAGTTATTTCCAAAAAACCAAAATTGCATATATATAATTGTTGATAACAAAAAAAGCTCAAGGTTATATTCGGGGGAAACTTAGGGGCTTACTATTGAGCCCATTTGAAAGCGATTTATGCAAAAATTTCGGAGTTCGCACGTTTTGTCCACATTTGCCTTTTTTAGAAGCACTGCAAATGGCCTATGTACTGTAGATGTACAATTAGCAGTTAATCTGCTGTGTAACAAAGCAAAAATTCATACTGTATATGGTCGATAATAAAAGTGAAATAAATATTGTAATTGTTTCATAAGGGCTGACTGTATTACTGTATTAGTGTTGCGTAAAAAACAGGAATAATGGTTTATTCTCACAAAAATGCACAATAAAACACAAATTATTAAATTAAATAACAGTCATTATTTATTAATCATTTACACTAAAAAAGGGTGTAAATGATCATTTTTCGCTTAAGGGTCAGCTCTAGTAAAACAGAAAGCAACCTGCGACTCCCTATAGCAGCGATATTTTACGCGGACATTGCTCATCCAAAATCCATTTAAACCCGCAATTATTCAAATAGCGTTTTTTTTTAAATACCAAACTCTTGGGGACAAAATTATTCATCCGAATTGCTTGGTAATTTTTCGCTATAATTAATAGTTACAACGTAAAAAAATATTTAAAATCACCCTATATAGCGGCGGTAGGTTACACGGACATTGCTCAGCCTAAATCCATTTAAAACCCGCAATTGTTCAAATAGCGTTAAAAAAATATATAAAAAATATGTTACGTTTAGTGACATCATAATAAATATTAAAAACCAATGTTTTAAATTATTAATAAATATTAAACAAAATATTTGTCTTAGTTTTGAAAAAGCCATTTGCATTCATATTGGCCATAGCTTTAAAATAACATATCGTTAATAATTATCCGATAACAAATTTGGATTTTATATTTAACATTGGTGTTATGGAGTGTCAGCCAACATGGCCGACAGCTAGAGCCGACCCTTTAAAGTTAAACGCTTTCGTTTCAGAGACATCGCAATACACATTGTTCTCACGGTAACTTTATTCAAACTGAATTGTAAAAGGTTTTAACCACCACTGTTATTAAATGGCGCAAAGAAAAGAAACCTAGTTTTCAGGAAGTAAAATTCCTGGTAAACAGGACGTCAACTTCCTGGTAAATAATGAACAAACATTGCATTGAATGTTTCGAGACATCTACAATTCTTAGAAAAGGGCAACATTTTATACTCCGCTGTCCGTAATTCGTTAGTTTCGACTAACCTATTGACTACCAATTTGGTGTCCGTGTCCGTTTTTGGGAATGTCCGTTATTTGGAAACACTACAAAGGCCATAAAAGCATGAGCTCGGTCAGGGAATATAAAAATGTCCGATATTAAGAAGTGTCCGCTAATTAGAAGTGTCCATTAAGGGAAGTTTCACTGTAAAACGATACCCCACAGTGAATTTTCCAAATTTTGATCTATAACGTGAATCAGTCGGGCTACGACTTTCTAACTATCAAAATCGGGTTTCCCGTACCCAAAAACATATAAAACGATACCCCACAATGAATTTTCCAAATTTTGATCTATAACGTGAATCAGTCACGCTACGACTTTCTGACTGTCAAAATCAGTTTTCCCATACCCAAAAACATACAATGCGAAAACCCACACTTTATTTTAAAAATGTAGGTCCTAAAACGTGATCCTGACGTGCTACGACTTTTTAACTGTCAAAATCGGTTTTCCCGTACCCAAAAACATATAAAACGATAGCCCACACTGAATTTTCCAAATTTTGAACTAAAAACGTGACCCCGACGCGCTACAATTTGTTAACTGTCAAAATCGGGTTTCTCGTACCCAAAAACATATAAAACGATACCCCACCCTGAATTTTCCAAATTTTGAACTAAAAACGTGACCAAAACGCGCTCCGATTTGTTAACTGTCAAAATCGAGTTTCTCGTACCCAAAAACATATAAAACGATACCCCACACTGTATTTTTAAAATGTTAATCCAAAAACGTGACCCTGACGTGCTACGACTTTCTAACTGTCAAAAACCGAATTTTCCCGTACCCAAAAACATATAAAACGATACCCCCCAATGAATTTTCTAAATTTTGATCTAAAAACGTAAATCCTACACGCTACGACTTTCTGACTGTCAAAATCAGTTTTCCCACACCCAAAAACATACAATGCGATAACCCACACTGTATTTTAAAAATGTAAATCCTAAAACGTGATCCTGACGTGCTACGACTTTCTAACTGTCAAAATCGGTTTTCCGTACCCAAAAACATATAAAACGATACCCCACACTGAATTTTCCTAATTTTGAACTAAAAACGTGACCAAAACGCGTTCCGATTTGTTAACTGTCAAAATCGGTTTTCCCGTACCCAAAAACATATAAAACGATAGCCCACACTGAATTTTCTAAATTTTGAACTAAAATCGTGACCTCGACGCGCTACTATTTGTTAACTGTCAAAATCGGATTTCTCCAACCCAAAAACATATAAAACGATACCCCACACTGAATTTTCCAAATTTTGAACTAAAAACGTGACCAAAACGCGCTCCGATTTGTTAACTGTCAAAATCGTACCCAAAACATATAAAACGATACCCCACACTGTATTTTCAAAATGTTAATCCAAAAACGTGAACCTGACGTGCTACGACTTTCTAACTGTCAAAATCGGTTTTCCCGTACCCAAAAACATATAAAACGATACCCCACAATGAATTTTCCAAATTTTGATCTAAAAACGTAAATCCGTCACGCTACGACTTTCTGACTGTCAAAATCAGTTTTCCCACACCCAAAAACATACAATGCGATAACCCACACTGTATTTTAAAAATGTAGGTGCAAAAACGTGACCCTGACGTGCTACGACTTTCTAACTGTCAAAAACGGTTTTCCCGTACCCAAAAACATATAACGATAACCCTCACTGTTTTTTCAAAATGTTAATCCAAAAGTGTGAACCCGTCGCGCTACGAATTTTTAACTCTCAAAATCGGGTTTCTCGTACCCAAAAACATATAAAACGATACCCCACACTGTATTTTCAAAATGTTAATCTAAAAATGTGAACCTGTTGTGCTACGACTTTTTAACTGTCATAATCGGTTTTCCCGTACCCAAAAACATATAAAACGATACCCCACACTGTATTTTCAAAATGTTAATCCAAAAATGTGAACCCGTCACGATACGACTTTTTAACTCTCAAAATCGGTTTTCCCGTACCTAAGAACATATAAAACGTTATCCCACACTATATTTTAAAAATGTTGACCCGATATTTTCAAATTTCAATATTTTTAATTTTAATGCGAGCCGAAGTAATTTTTATCCCAGCATTTAAGAAGATTTGTTTACAATGTATTAATCACATACTTATACAAAGAACAAACACACTTAACAAATATTAATAAGTAATTAATTGAATGTACATGCATATACAGTAATCTCTAATCTGTGGCAAGGCTAATGTATTGTGTTAGCGGAATATAGTAGGCCTACTGCTTATTTGCAGATTCTGACAAAATAGAATTGGTGAGATCGTTCATACACCGAGTGTAAACCTTACAATTAGAGGTTATGTTGCGCGCGCACATCTAGACTTTCATTTATAAACATTCTGCATCTCAGAACGGCAAGGAAAATATTCATCGTATTTTCAATTTTGAGTTACTGCATCCGTGGAAGCAGTAACTATAACTAGAAGCAATAACTCGACTCGGAGGCACTTACATTCAATTAACATATCAAATGAAGCAGAAACTAATAAATGCTATATGTATATCTATATAAATATATATATATTAGTATGAATTATAATTCGGAAAAAATATTGGTGTATTACAGTTAAAAACGTACGCGGACACAGGTGAGGTACGACTCGCGTAGTTTTTCTATTGAATTGAATGTCCTAAAGTGTTGTGTTGTATATTATGTGTCATTTGTGAATGTGATGTGCACAAGTTATGTTTCCAGTTACCCAATTAATTGACGCGCATCAACGAATGCAAGAAGTCGACTACAAATATAGGTTAGATAATGCCTGACAAAGAGGTGAAACGGCTTGACCTGTAAGTATAGAAAGTGAAATAAAGTAAAAAATAACCAGTCCAGTAAGGCAATCAATAATCACGAATTACGTTTTTAGTTGGGTGTTCTAATGAAGTGAAATGTAAGTTTTATGTAGCAAATTGGAATTTGTATTTGGCGCCGTAAAGAAATATAACTTTTGTTATGAACATTGTGATATATTTTAGACTCTATTAATATTTCGTAATGAAACCGAACACTATGTTTATCTATCCGAATCCTTCCTAGATCCAATATCAAACTTCAAACAAATATTTTTACGGTTTATTTAATTTAACGGTATAGATACAATTCCATTTTATATACTCTCACTTGACATTTTTTAATTAGTTTTTGTCATTTCTGTATTAATATATAAGTAAAAATACAAGTTTTTAATTGTTTTTACAAACATATTTTTTGGAAGATAGCCTGAACTTTTATAAAAAATATTATCAAAGACATATGCAGTTAAAACCCATATTAATAATTTCAGTAGTACGCAAATTGAGAGACTAAATTTTTATTTAGTTTTAGTTTCCTAACCTGCATCGAAAATTTCTTTTTTTTATTTTTCATTTATGACAAGCTATAGTATACATCTCTTAAGTTTAGCTTTTGAGATCACAAAAATCATTTCTGTTCTATAATTTCACAAAATATGAGCTATTTTTTTTCTGATTAATAAATTTGTTACAGTAAGTTAAAGTTAATTGATTCGTTACAGGAACAACGTCACAATGTAAAATAGTGAGAAAGTAATAATCAAAATTGAGTTTAATCTAAACAATAACAACTTAACTGTCTTTAATTTATCTGAAAAGTTCGTGATTTCTTTAGAGTATTTAAATAATAATTTTTGATGCCAGTGTTTCTGCTTTAGAAACGTTACGCTTAATTCCATGGAAGGTTGGGGCAAATTGCTATGACAAAAATTTGGGATTTATATTATCAAATAAGTTTGTTTTGTAATTTGTTTGCCTTTACACGTAAACAAAGTTCCTATATAACGGTTGTATAAAATCCACATTTATGCAAATATAAATATTTATTGTTAAGGCAGTATTTATTTGAAAGCGATTGCTATATAGATTCCAGCATTTCATTTATAGCAATAAATCTTTAATTTGGACAGCTGCCACCATACAGAGACTATAACTGCGTAAAATTCAGAATTTTAAAATGTTCTTGTAAATATTATTTTTAAAACAAAATCAATAAATACTTAGAATAAATATTTAATACGATATTTAAAATTGTTCACGAAACTTAAATATGAACAACATGATGGTGATATTTATATTTAGATATTACTTTTAAAAGATTTTTAGGTAAAGGTTTTTGAGTGCTTGAATACTGATGGGTTTCTGTTCGTAAATCTGTAAAGTTTATAGTGATTAGTAAATGAAAAATGTTAAGAAAGCCGTTTACAAACATGTTTCTACATTGCATTGGCATAAAACATTAACCTTTATCCAAACAAAGAAATTCTACGTTTTACCTACTGCCACCATTTTCAGGGATAATCACACACTAACTTGCCTTTTTATACTAATTTACACTAATATTTTGTAATTATATTATTTGTATTTCTTTTACTCAGAAACATAAAATAATCTGTATTATCGTTAAAGGTCAAACGAATTTGAAACTGTTCTGACCATCAGATATTCTTTTCCATTAACAGACTCTGTCTTATAATTCTCCAATCTAGGCCCTCTCTCATGTTGGTCTTTGAACAAAATTTCTGCATTATACAAGGCTTGATAGATAATAATATATGTTGGTGTAGAAGAAGTTTTCCTGTTTTATGAATAATACAAATTAAATTTTACTTAAGAATGGAGTACAATGAAAAATAGGCACCAGAAACAAAATAATTCGATCACGCAGCTGACCCGCTGAAGTAAGTTGAGCGAATTTCCAAAATTAAGTTTAGTAGAAACTCGCTAACACGACCCTCACTAACACGAGTTCCTCCATAATTAGTTTATTTTTCTAATCTCCTGAGATTGCTACAACACTTAATGTTAAAGATACCTTTATAGCACGACTATTACTATTTTAAAACCTCAATATCACGGATTGTTGTCCAAATACAGATCGCAGATCTAACCCTCTATAGCACGGCTTTTTGGGAAACCGAATCTTTATAGCAAGAGTTTAACCTCAGTAGTAAGTCGTTTTACACTTCGGAAAATGTATAACACTACTTCATCCTTACCAGTACATATCTCCCACTTACGGCCAGTGACTCAATGTTTTGAACGAAAAGATGTCTTAAGCCTTGTTCACACTAGTGAATAATGCCTAGCGATTTTAATCTAAAGACAATGTCTCTCGATTGTCTTTAGGCGGTTATTGAGACAATCGGGAAACAAATACCATGTCTAGAGACCATTCTGAGAATAAAGTCGAAGCAATCGGTAGAAAATGTAGCGCAGTAAGTCGTAGTGAGGACGTGACAGTGTCTTTGAACCCTTGAGTGTAGATGTTTTACGTTTTTAGTAAAAAAATCTAACCTAACTAAAAGTTTTATTATTTATTGAAGATTAACAACCCCTGAATTTACATCCCCTGATTATGAACAATACGCCGTCTTAAAATTTCAGGTTTAATAATAAATCACTACCAAAGTAAGGTCCCTCCGCAAACATCTCATGCCTCCACCAAAGTTTTCTTTTTCCCCTGTTTTCATCTCTAATAATAATAACGGCATTATAATTTCAATAGCATTGTACTGGCAATTGTACGGGGGAAGGCGGATTACTTTGAATCCTAGCTCTGTTGCTTTGGACTCAATAAAGTAGGTAGGAAGCGGGGGTTTGTGCATTTTCACGACATTTTTATTTTACTCTTAGTACACGTTCACTGTTATATTGATTCTGATTTAGTTTCTTTGTTTTTTTGCAAACGTATGAAATCAGTACTAGAATTACTTTAGTTATAGATGTTATTGCGATCGTGTTAATTCAACTAAAATGTCAATAACCATTTTTACCTAGTCAAATTTATGATTTGGTTACCTACTGACCGTATAACCGCTTAGAGTTGTCACAATTGCACCATGTTTGGATTCATTTTTAAAGGAATAATATTTAGATTTTAGTAATTAGAGTAAAAATTAAGTAAAGTTAACGGTTCATAAAAAAAAAAAAAAAATGAATGAAATCGTATTTAAAAATGTTTGTATTTCTATTTTCAGTTTTGATATTATTAATTTAATAATAAAATTAGGTTACATACCTTATATATATGTCCGTCTACAATCCTTAATTCAGTCCTTATGTGAAGGGACTATCGATTTCGGAGTTCATGTCTCCATTATCAAGTCAAGTAAAGACACACATTAAACAGAATTTGTCATGGTCACACTTAACATAACACTACACAACACAAAACACTCAAATAAATAAACACGTGATAAAAACATATGTACATCGTTGGCCAACGGACGTGACTCGACTGACTGTAATGCGGACCTTCTTATCAACCTACGTTTGGCCGCTTGTAGAAATGTTTAAACTTATCGGTTTGCCGTATTTGTGTATATTGATACGTTCAATGGTGTTAAACAATACGTTAGAACAATACTTGAGCTTTTCGTTGAGAACATTATCCCTATCACACTTAAAAACTTTATATAAATATGTAATCCCCAAAGGTGTTCATAAGTAATGACTTTTTACATATATTTAAATTAAATATATTTACATATATTTTATTACTCAATAACAGTTCCTGGAGGCAACACGCTATAATGTATTAATTTAATGTCCATTTTTCGTTTATTAAAAAGTGAACAGCACTATACATTTTTTTCTCTGTAATGTACATATTTTAATTTAAATGTGCATTTTTATTTACTAACCAGTTACATTACAGAACATACTTTGTTACAGTGCAATAATAATAAAATGTACTTTTTGAAACAAAACGTGCTAGTGATTGTTGATTAAAAATCTACTTGCTATAAAAGAGGTTCAGAAAAAAACACTGACCTTGATAGTACGAGTTAAATGAAAATAAACATGTTAACACGAACCTCAACTAGGAGAGTCCCTCGATAACAAGACTGTTTCACAAATCCCCTTAGGAGTCTTGCTATCGAAGTTCTACGTATGTTTTAGGGTTTCAACCAACTATTTGGGAAATTGCTGAATTTCCCTACTCCATATATACATAGGGCCAATTTGTTGAAACTCTATTCCTGTCTGGTTCAGCGTTTAATTCAAAATCATTGTCAGCGCACAAATTAGAAAATTCGAATTTACTTGCATTAGGCTGTACATTTATGGCATCCTCTGATAAGTAAATGTCAGTATTCAGATTTGAGGTAGGAATACGTGGTTTACATTCTGAAGGTATCGGAACATTAGAGTCGGGTTCCGAGAGAGAAGTCTCCCTTTTATGTTGACTAAAAAACGACATTAATGTTTTGTGCATTTTCTTGAATGTCATGGTAATATAATGTTATAAATATAAAAAGTACACTTGTCATTTTTAAAACTGTTTGACAATTAAACCAACAAACTATATGCTTATTCCCCGGCTGCAACGGAGGATCAGGCTTACCTGCCAACAACCCCCACCCGATGCTATTTAGGTTGATATTTTTACGACATTTAGAGTAAATGGTAGGAACATTGAACAACTTCAAACAATCAGACCTTTGTTTTTTTTTTGGATTCTACAGTTTTGGTTTAATTTTACTCTACTATTACCAGTTTGATCTAGAAGTCATATAAAATTTATTTGAAGTTGAACTCTTAACCTAACCCGTAAATGAAAAGTAATAAAAGTTTATCAGTTTAAGGAACAATATTTTTATTATACATTGGGAAATGTCGAAGTGCATGTTGTAAGTTTTCACTAGACAAATATTTTATTTTGGAAACTACTACGGACTAATTTTGCATTATTAATTGTGAAATCTTTCTAAAAGTCACCTTCCGTTTCCAAATCTTATCTAGTTCTTTAACTTGTAGATACAATAATACAATGTTAATTAAAGACAGGAAGTAAACTTTAGTCTACTGTTAATTATTTAAATAAATTAACTATCATGAACCAAGCTATACTGACTGGCAGACGCCACACATATGTTTGATGATGAGTAAATTAAATAATCCACTGTGTAAATAATATACGAAATACATTTTATGATCAATTACATTAATTAAACTGGCTATCTTAGGCTTCCCTTACGTACGACCTACCTAATAACTAAATATATATAAGTTAATAGTTATTTGACAAAATTGTTCAAAGAACAGCATTGCTTTATTATAAACAAGTATTACATAACCTTCGTTAATTGCTCTGTACATGATATAGAGATATTCTGGTGGCGCAAGCATCTATTGTTACGTCGTTTTAGCAGTGTATGCAATGGTGAAGATGATATACGGCATGGATTTTGTTTATTTTAAAAGACTGGTTTTAAATCAGGATTTCATTTTCTCTTAAAAAAATAATTAAATCAAGCTCTCAAATTCCTTTCCTGATATTTTATAATTAATTTTGTTTTTTGTCCTGAAATAGCAATATATTTATTAAGATTCCATATTAATTCTTAAAGTAGACAGTTTATTAAAATTTGAAAAGAAATCTAATTTAAAAGTTTAATGATTTTTATGAGTTTTAAGTTACAGGTATTTCTCATTAAAATTTCCAGTTCCCATTTGGTTTTTGCTTTCATTATATTGTAAGAAACGTCGCTCGTCGCAATTGTCCGGCTGTGATTGCACTCAAATGGTTAGAAGCAAGAAGGGGTTATATAAATATCTATCGCTTGCTAACTTTAATACTGGAGTAACCCTCAGTGGACGTTGTGACTTGTGACTATACATAGAGGTAGTACGTTTGTTCATTAATATGTTTTAGCTATTGTTTGTATACAATTTATAGGCAATACAAAGGTGGGACTTATTTGTAAATGTTTGTGAACACAATAATTGCAGTAATTAGGTACAAATTACTTCTAGACTGATTTATAAAATAGATTTAAAATCGATGTAAAAATCGGACGAAAGGGGGTAGAAATTGAGTTTATTTTTTTACTGTAAAACAGCTACAATTGTTTTAATATGAAATATATTTAATTCTTTTAGAGTTATTATACGAGTACAAAACCAAACAATAATTGGGAAAAAATATAAAAGCAGTTGAACGGCTCTTTTAAATCACCGACCATAAGTGATTATATTGATAAAAAGTAGGTTACAATTATTTTTAAAACACTTTTTTGCATGCACATTATCATATCACTTCAAAATTATTGTAATCCTTCTAAATATTACCTAAAACTTTAATTTTATGAATGTGTTTATACAACTTTTGTATTATTAATTATTTTTATATTTCACAACTAAAAAACTGTTGGTGGTTTAAATTTTATAAGACATTTATAGATAAACATACAAACATAGATAGAATAAATGTGCATTAAAACTCGAATTAAGTACTCCCAAGTAAAAAGCAGGTTGTTAGAATCGTCAATGAAAGCTATATACAATTTTCCCCAAAACAAAAGAGGATATTTTCAGCAGTTGCACTAGAAATTAAACTATACTTATATATAAATACCTGAGGTGATATTGAATTGTTATATACTTTGGAATGACAATAGATTTTGATTGTATATTTTAGCTTATTTTACATCTTACTGCTCCGATTCCTTTTTCGGTCCTTTTTCTAAAAGATAATGCTGTACCGCCTATTTGTCAGGCATTATCAAACCTAATTTATTTTTGATTTATATTACCGTTTTTGACAGAATCATTAAGATAAAGACCGTTTGATCCACAATACCTCACACACAAGACTGAAAAGTTAAAACCATTATCCATCTAAAAACTAAACGAGGACGCACGTGTGTACACAAACAGCTAGTGTAACCTTCTAATATTCTACACATGTTCCAGTAATGTGATGCGAATTTTTAATTCCAAATGTGATGTATACATGTTTTATTTCGATCCCCAATCGACGTTCATTAACCATTAAAAGATAAAATAAAACAATTTACATTAGGTTTTAATAGTGCCTCACAAAAATAAGCGAAACGGCGTTACCAATCAGAAAAATGACAAAAAAAGACTTATTATGTTCTTTATAATACCGTGAAGGTTTATACAGATTATTCGCTTTTTACGAACTGCTGATATATATACAATATATAGTTTACCTTATACAGTAGTCGGAGCAATTCTTGATAGTTTTGTAGTTACACTACAGCTCTGTTTCGCCGTTCACAACCGGCTTCGTCAGGTGTAGGACTCAACACTTAAATAAAACAATACACAATAACACTGAACACACACGATAACACGACACAAAAATAAAACACACGATAAAACTTTTGTTTTGTTTGTACTTTTGATAAAACACGAATTTGAGAAAATCAGTGACAAGTATTGGTTGTGTGCAGGTGGCTCTGGCGGACACTGTCTGATAGCTTTTGACTAAAGGTGTCTTTTGAGGGAGCTGCGTCAGTCAAGGAAAACACATATTTAGACGTCTGTTTGTGTCTGTTCGTCTCGTTCGATGCAGTGTGTGGCGACCCCATAACCCCCCGTTTTAGTTGCTATTAGTCAAACTGACTAAACGTGACTGACCGTGTCTGATTCTGTGTGTGGCCGGCCTTATATAAAACTGAAACTCTCTACTTTTATATGCCAGTATTGTATATATCCCAGACAATTTTAAGATATTGTAAATAGCAATTTAAGTGATGAATGGATGGTTCATGATGGTGTTTTGACAGTAAACAAAACATGTTCTGCTGCTTGACACCTGTCGGTGCCGGTTTTAGCCAGTACGGGACACGGCGCGGCTGGTCCATAGGTGGTGGATAATGGCACGGTTTTAATAACTTAGGGTTATAAATAATCCCCCAAACTAAAACTAGCTCTCCTAATATAAAGAAAATTAAAAATTGTATAAACAAAATTTCAGCTTTTCACTAATTATATCCAACAAATGCCTATTTTTCCCTTTATTTGCTTGGCTAAAAGAAATCATATTGTGTGTTTATCACTGCAATAATAAATACCAGAAAATAAATAAATAATAAAAAAATAAAATAAATGTTTACGTCTATTTTACCATTGTAGTACCCATAATTAGACCAGCTATACAAATAAAAGTCGAAACAATAGGCCTTTACTGCAGATTGACTGCTGACATGCCAACGGGCTGATCCGGCCTGCGAGGACTCGTACGCCCCGCGCCGCGCCATCTCCCTTTTCCAGGCCGATTAAGTCAACTGTCTGCACTTAACATTTATAAAACTTATATCAATATAAAGATTGCAAAATACCCTAAAAGTTTTATTTGTGCCATTTTTCATAATTTGTCTCATATTAATAAAAAATAGCTAAACATGTAATTATTGTAATAGAAAAGTTAAAATTTTAACATTAAATTTAAAAATACAAGGTAAATAATTGTTTTATAGCTTAAACGCAAAGAACATTTTTGATAGAGAATATTATAAGGATTACAATAACGAAATAAAAATTACTCTATCGCTTTTTATCTCTTAGATATTGACAAAATAAAAAATCTTTCAAAAGTGAACTTTAAGGGGGGGTAGGGGGGAAGCAAGAGGGGGAGGGGTGGGGACTTTTCAGAAAATATTCCTTATATAATCAACTAACATCCATGAAAAAATCAGCTTTTCACTAATTAGTTCCCACTCAAACCCTTTATTGACTAGGCTATTAACCACCCTCAATAAACCTTGTCAACCAACTGTTTAGCCGTTCGGTGAAGTAGTACATTTGTAAACATTAGATTGTTGTTTCTGTTCATTTCTCTGTTCTTTACTGCTGTTAATCTTATTTCTAAACTAAGTTGGCATTATTAATTAAATTTAAAAAATCTTCCTATATAGTTTATAGGAATATTCTCAATACATGTTTTATGTTGTGCTAAATAGTTGTAAGACAAGAAGAAGACAAATGAAACGGTTCCCAAACAGAGGTTCCCTGGTCATAAAACTTTTAAGGCAGTTAGCCAACGTTTAAGAAAGACTGGAAAGTTAGCAAATACAGCCAAAGAAAGACTTGTCCAACAAAAGGTTGGCGTTGAAGAACACATTTAACAAATTGAAGAAGTAAATCCCGAAACAAGTACTAGAGTACTTAATTAATTGTTTAATTGAGTAGAATTGATTGCAGGTGACCTAGGTTTAACTCAGACTATCGCGTGGCGCACAACCCATAAAAGTAATTGGCCCCTGTTTCACTTCTATAAAATTAAAAAACTTCTTCTAAAAGATTATGTACTATGGCTAGAGTACTGTGAATGTTTAATGATGAACAATATTGAAACTGTTCACTTTTACCGTATCATTCTGCTCACTAAAGAAGCAACATTTTCAAGAGATGACATATACTCGCATAACGTGCACATTTCGACAGAATAGAACAAAGTGAAAAGTCACTACGTAGGTTAAATATATACAAACAATATTTTTTGCAAAAATGTTATAAATAATAATTGAAGACCACTTAAGAGGATCACCTCGTTTCAATTGAGGAAATGTTCGGAGTTTGAATTAATCGCAAAATTTACTAGAAGAGTAACCTCTCTTATCAAGAGTGGACCTGTGGTTTTTTTCATGACGACGGTCCTGTCCAATATAGCATTCAATTAGACAATATCTTAACGCTACATAACCCTTAAGATGGAATGGTCAACGAGGTACAATTTTATTTGGCTAGAAAGAAATCCCGACCTAAAGCCACTGGTATACCTTCTGGGTATAAACATTCTGATTAATCGAACAGTTCCTGACCTACGTTAACTCCAGCGGAGAGTTGAGCAGGGATGTCATAATATTAGAGCTACTCTTGAAAATTCTGAAAAGTCAGAAATTCTTTGAAGCGTTAAATTGCTGCATTCGTCCAAGTAACAAACGGCCACTTCAAGAAGCATAATGTAACATATAAATAATAGTAAATAAACAACAAAAATCTTTGAATATTCCGGAAGAAAGTTCACTTTAATTTGAAAAGCTTTCTTTGCTCAATCGTAAATTTTTGTTCTTTAATAAAGAAAATGTTTAAAGAATTAAATATATAACAGTCAACTTTTTCAGTGTGTTTTGGTAGAAGACTATTGTTTTTAAACATAATTTATTGATACAGTATAGTATAGTAAGGAATAACTAGAGGTACTATTGGAATGTTTTATGTGTGCTTCCTAACAGTCAATCTGTTAGTTAATTCATAGGTAACGTTAAAATATTAAGGTCCACAAACATGATCAGATGTCCATCATAGGTAAATGCTAAAAAACGCGCATTTCTTCAGGTTTTCACTCATAACTCGGGAACAATGGTGATAATTAATTTAAAAAATCTTCCATTCAAATTGTGATTAGTATTGACTATTAACTAAATGTTTTGTGTTTTTCAATTTATTTAAAATAATTTTTGAAATTCTGACTAACATTCATATTCACGTTTTGCTGAAAACCATAATTATTTTTAAATACATTTTTTTTTCCTGTAGATAATACAAAATGATATCTATAAAATTAGCTTCTCGAATAAGTGTTGATTAAAGTAGTTATACCATGCTCAAAGTGTTTATATTATATTCTATGGCGAAGGAGCGAAACTTACAATACATATCCTATTTAATGATTACTATTGATAAATTATGCCTGGCATTACCTGGTTTAAAAATTGAGTTTTTACTTATAACTCGAAAACAAAGTCAACAGGTAAAATACCTATTCTATTTGCATTTGGTCCCATGTTTGTCCAACTATGTTAAACATTTCAGATGTTTTTTATCATGGCATCGGATACAGACATGTGGACAAATGGACAACCACTTTCTTTTAATTAACTATTAAGGCTCAAACAAATCTAGAATTAGAATGCGAAAGACATTTTTAAAATATCAATTTTGCTGTACAAATTTTAATTTTAATAATTTTTAATTATTATGGACTGGAGATGTATTATTTTTTAATATAAATAAGTTGTTAGTTTAGTTTGCAATAGACTTTAATTATCAATGAGTGTAACGTTAGGATATAATTTGAGGGTTTACTAGTCTCAGCAACTAGTATGTACGAATAACAGCGTGTTTATCTGTAAATTCGTTTATAGTTTAAATTTTGGTATTCAGTGGAAGACAATGTAAACAATTTGTAAACTAAAAATAGGAGAAAATAAATGTAAGATACTAATTCTAGAATAATCTAATCACTCATAATAAATAAGAATAAATTTACATAAAATATCTGATGATGATGCTGTATAAATTTCAGATAATAGCAATTTGTATCAATACTACTTTGTAATCCATCATGCTTTGCAAACCTTTACAAAGACTACTTTGAAGAAGTAGTATCGACCTAAGATTAGTCAAGTTCTTATTTCTCTACGTGTCACTACTTTTAGTTTTCAGACTTTACAGTTTTCACCAAACTACAAGAAACAAGCACAGTTTGTACTAAAGACGTGTTTGTGTAAATAAGTTTGCTTATACTCTATTGCTTCCTAGAAGAAACATGTTAACACTATTTGTTTACAAAACTTTCTAAATTTAAACTTTCGCTTTAATTTGTTAACATGATTTTGGCTTTCTTTATCTAGATCCGTAAAATGTCAAATACTGACTCATCAAAATACATTATTAGAATATAAAATTTAAAAAGAAAAAAATATGAAACATTATCGTTTTATTTTAAGTTAAGAATTAAAAACTAACTGCCTATTTTATTTTGCTTACAGTGTTTAAACTTCGAAATGACAGTAACAATTCAAGGTATTTTGTCTAATGAATTCTGTTCCTAACCTCCATTTGCGATAATGATACATTTACTACCCTAATATCTAACAAGTGTGTAAATTAACTTCATTTAACTAACTTGGTTTTTAGCATTACTAAACTATACCGTCTGATACATAATAAACTGAATAAAGATTATTTCGTTATTATAATTAATTATTTTATTTTTTATACTTATAAATACAAAATAGAGTTCAAATTATTATTTTTATACGGGTGTAAAAAGGTAAATTTTGGTGTAGCGTGAGAGTTCTGTCAGTCCGCGGCCCTGGTAGAGTGTAAGGGACACTGCTTTTTGAGTTCAAATCAATCCTCAGCTATATAACTTGTGTTCAGCGAGGACTAAGCCATGAGTTTAATTCTACACAAAACGTTTTTTGCTTGAATAAGCAATTTATCTGTTAATAAGGTAAATATTATCTCCGTTTACTAGAGCCTGAAAGACATCTATTTAATTTATGATTTTAATCATTTTATAAACATTTTTTTAGAAAATGATAAACATTTTAAACTACTTAAAACAAAATTAATTTTGAAATTTATTTTATGACAGCCAACACCGTCTTATCTCAGGATGATGAACCAATTTTTATGAATCTTTCATTTGCTTGTTCAGGACTTGTCAGAGACTAATTTAGGCTGCTTTTAATATTTAGGGGTCCTATTTTCAAATTAAACATTATGGACAGATTTAGTGGTTTTGCGGATGAACGTGAAATGATAAGAAACCTTCTTGTGTGTACAGTTTTTACAGCATAAAATAAATGTACTGATTTAAGATAAACTACTGATTTAAATCATGAGCTTAATGTAATTTTAAATTAAGTCTATTGAAACCAACACACGTTTCTTCAAGGCGTTTATATTTATTATCGTAGCAAACAAACTTTCAAATTTAAAATCAGGTATTTGTTCTTTACTAGATCTTTTTTAGGTTAGTTAATAGGAAACACAAATAAAGAAAAGGCTAACTATATCATTATTCGAACACCTATCTTTATAACAATTTTGTCAACTTTATTTGTTATTATGCCTATTTACCCGGTTGGAAATACTACTTTACCGGGTGTCCCACGAATTGGTCCCTATTTTTGAATTAATATATTAGATGCACCGAACACTCTACAAACCTGAAACTCAACAGTCCTAACAAATACATATGTAAAAGAAATACACCTGAGTATCAGTTAATTCTGACACATTAGGACAAAATGGCGGGATATCAAAGAAATAGTACCTTTTCGTTAAAATAGTTTTATTTGCTTAAGTGTTACAACATAATTATTGAATTTTAACGATGTTACTAAGCACTAAACAACGTTAGGGAATTAAATATATAAGTAACTCATAAATAAATTAAATCTATTTGATCCATAAACCTTATTCAAACTGATGTCCATCGATCGCAATACACTGATGACAACGAAATAGAAAACATTCATACGCTTTGCTGAACAACTCTCGAGGTATCAACAACAGTTCCTCTTCGATCAACCTCATTAGTTCATCGTCTGTCGCAATGTTATGACAATAAACCTTCTCCTTCAAAAAGCCCCACAGAAAAAAGTCACAAACAGTCAAGTCTGGAGACCTTGGGGGCCAGTTCATGAAGCTGCTGCCACGACCTATCCAACGGTTAGGAAGATTTTGGTCCAAAACTGCTTTGGCCACATTAGCATAATGCGGAGGAGCTCCATCCTGTTGGAAAAAACGTCTTTCATCTCAGGCTGAAAAAGATGAGGAACTATGTGATTGCTTAAAACTGATGCATACCTTTCTCCAGTCATTGTTTGTCGGGATATGTCATACGACAAAACACCATCCTTGGTAACAGCAGCCCAAACTGTTATACCTGTTGATTTTAATTTCTCTTCTTGTAAGATATGTGGATGTTTTGTGTTATAGTAATGACAATTATGCCTGTTTACAGTTCCTGTTCGATAAAATGTCGCTTCATCTGAAAACACGATTCCTTCATGCCATTTGCTATCTACGTCAGTCTTTTCAATTATTTTCGAACAAAATTCCAATCGTCTGTCAGGATCATCTTCAAGCAGTCCGTGAACTAAATGAGTTTTATAATGTTTGATTTTGTTCTTTTTGGCATACCTTTGGAAAGATGACTTCGGTATCCCTGTAGCAGATTCCACCTTTCTTACTGAATTAGACGTATTTGGAGATTCTATGAAAGCAGCACATACGATTTCTTAATTTTCTATGTTGGAGGATCTATGGTATTTTTTTTGTGTTGACGCCGTTTCTAGTAGGATAGTCTTCCACTTACGAATAGATTTCCTTGACGGTGGAACTACACCTGGGTACCTTTCCCTAAAACACCTTATTGCTTCATAATCATTTTCAAAGGCAATAGCCCAGGAACAACATTTCACTTTTTTGCTCAGTTGAAAACGGCATGGTACATAAGACACTTAACAATGCAACTTAATAACAAATGCCAATGTTTATTACCAAATATGTTCATTGTTGTGGATACACGCAGTCAGCTGATAGATTTAAAATAGTCTAAACAGCTGTAGCTGTTCCTATTCTAAATAAAAGTAGGTTTACCCTTAAAATAGGATTGCTGATTTTGTTGTTTTTTGTTTTTCCGCCATTTTGTTTGGATCAGTCAGAATTAACTGATACTCAGGGGTATTTCTTTTACATATGTGTTAGTCACGACTGTAGAATTTCAAGCCTGTAGCGCGCTCTATACGTCTGTCATATCAATTCAAAAATAGAGACCTCTTCGTGGGACAGCCTATTAATAAAAAATTTTAATTACTGTCCTAATCAATCTTTATTCAAATGAAAATGTAAAAGTAAACAATAATCTGTTTGTATTTTGTTTACCATGAGTCTCCGCGGAGTTGACGATGTAAGCGAAGAGGGACGGAACCTCCTATTACTAAATTGAATTACCTAATCAGTAGTTGTTATCACTAATTTCATTTTAACACATTTCTTTGACTCACCTAGTTTTCTTTTTCAGTTGTTATATACATTTTAGTTTTGTAATTCAGGGATTTTAAGTGGCACTTTAATTTGCATTTTAGTGCAAATAAAATATGTTGTACCATCAAGAATCTTATAGGTTTAAAGGACATTTACATATTATTGCAAGCTCAGAAGAACTAACAAGCGAAGTTTGCTTTGAAGTAAGTAATTAAATTTACTAAAGCTGGAAAAGTTGATTTATCTACAGTATGGCAATGTACGAAATTATCTTCTCGAAATAAACGTATTTATATTAAGATAATGTTTCAATAAACTATTTAAAGTAATGATATTGTTCACTAATTTTAGGTTGAATGATTTGCTTATACAAAATACAAATTTACTATTACACAAACATTAAATATTTCTTACTATACAGTATGGTTCTGTAATGCTGGGAGACGTTTCAGAAGGAGGTTATACGAGTAAAAAAAAGCAATATAACGGATAGCTGGTAAAAGAAGCGTTTTTTAAAGAACGTTTTTTTCTTTATTTACACCCACGTGATCACTGACTGAATTATCTCCGCGCACTACAGAATCTCCAAGTAGGTTTAGCTTATTATTTAGACAAAGTAGTTTATTTTAATCAAAATTGATTTGTTGGACATCTTAGGCCATCTTTAAGCTGTATGGAGTTTTGTTATTTTACTGCTGCAAAATTATATTTTGTACGTTGCAAGTGTTTCAAAAACTATGTAGGCATGCGGGATGTAAGCAATTGTATAATATTTTTTTTTTAAATTGACAGTAAATATTTGAAAAAAAAGAAGAAAACATGGAAATCAAGGAGGAAAAACTGTTCATTATGGTGCTGAAATATTTAGTGTGATCAACCGTACTTTTTTGCAGTTTTTTTCTATACAGAAAAATCGTATTTTTCCTCCAGCTGCTACTTTAAGTGTATTTTCTGTTTCATTAATAAGTTAAAAAGTACAAATTATCATGCTTAGGGCGAAAAAGTGTCCATATAAAAAACATTCAGGTTACTTTGTCGCCCGCCTTCATTAGCGGGCTGTAAAGTACACTCATAAAACAAGTAAACACTTAGTAAAACAACTGCTAAAAAAACAAAGCATCAATGAACTTCCGTGTCTGTGTATTCTTGGCAAAACCTCAATAATTTTTTTTTTAAATATGAATGTCCATATTTTAATAAAGTTTCTTCCATCGTAAAATGTAATTATTTACTAGAACACAGCTGGAGGAAAAATGTTGTGGAAGAAAGTATCTTAGTCGCTCTAAGAAAATTACCGCTCTCGCTGATTTCGTTTAATAACATTTCCTTTCTTGTACACAAATTAATACTTTCTATAGACACTAATTACTATTCTGATAAACAGTTATAATTTATTTATAAATCTTTTGGGCTAATATGTATACAGGTTGAGTTTGTTTACTATTTTAATTCATTCTTTCACCTACAATGTTAAATTATTTTTGTAGGCCAAACATTGTTTATTTTGTATAAACAAAATATTTTTTGAAATTTTAAAATTGCAATTTTAGAACTTTAAAAAGGTTCAATACACAGTGGTTTATTTAAAAATGTCTAAAACAATAGGTTAACATTTTTCAAAAAGTTCAAATCAAGTGTCAAAAGCTCTTTAAACTTATTAGGTATTTTAAATGTTATTTAAAGATCTTGTTTTAACATAGACAATATATTCACTACAAGATCCTGTTAATATCTAGTAAAAAATAACAAGCAACAAATCCATTTCAGATATATTACGAACAACATAAGGTCTGCATGTTGCTAAATAACCCAATAGTAATTTTATTTCGGGTTATAATGAATTTATTAAATTAGGGCAAATTGTTAAAACTGATAGTAAAAATATAAATAAAGCTAAGGATTTTAATAAAATTTAATAAATGTGAATCAATTTCTATAATTCGAATGAAAAGCAAATAAATATCACAACGAAAACCTATAAATTTAAAGTTAAGTTTGATATGAATATTGTATGACAGTCAGTAGAATAAACTGCTGACGTAAGAACCCAAGGGAGTGTTTAGGGAAGAAGAACAATATATATTCTTGCGAAACAGATTTTAAGATAAAATGATTTCAAATAAGCATTGACTATCACAAAATTATTCTCAACCCCAATTGCCTTATTTATATTTTATACACACTGGTGTTCATCACAGGTTAAAAAGTGATAATAAAGAACATTGTTAACTGATTAGTTTAGTTATCCAAATCTAAATTAATGATACCATTCAATAATTGTGAATATATTTTAAATGGCAAATATATGTACATTATGTAAATTCATTTAGAATTTATGTGTAACAATTGCAATTATCTTTCAATGATTACTAAAAAAGGATATTTCAATGCCAACTCACTAAAGTTGGTAATATAATTATATAAATTCATCTTGAAGTATTGTATAACAACTACTGCCAAAAATATATATACACTCTCCAATTAAAAGCAATAGACGCAATATATTGATATAAAACAAAATAAAAAGACAGAAATTGGTCTGTTTGTAGTTTACTTCTGTCAAACAGAAATAAATATAACCTTGAACAAATTTAAAGAAAAGGAATTACCTAGAGGAGATAACATGCAGTCAGAGTTAATCATACACCTTGGGTAAAAATCAAGAAAATGTCTTCTCAACCTCTTTACTTCAGTATGGAGTGGGAAGAGTGATATGGGGACAAATGGAGGAAAGCACCATTTATGCGTATTAAAAAAAAAAGAAAAAAATCCGCAAATGAAGTGGGGAAATACAGGCCAATTCCAATAACCTCAGAAATGGCTAAAACTATTAAAAGGATGGTGGCTACTGCAGTATTACTTGGAAAAAAATATACTGCTCTCCCTAGACTAAGGCGGATTTCGGCCGAATTATACAACAATACCCGAAGTTGGAAGGTTAACTGAAAGCATTAAGGATTAAGCTTGATCTGTTGGTGCTTACGATACAGTATCAAGAGCCAAACTTCTCAGAAAATGAATTGAATATAAAAAAGGAGGAATCATGTATAATTGGTTTCAAAAATACCTACCACAGCTTAGGTTACGAACAAGATGGCGAAACATTAATTTGTCATAAAAACAGACTAAGGCGGATTTACCTCAAGAAGTTCCAATTCCAATTTTATTCAACATATTCATCAACGATCTCTCTAAGAAAATTGGATCCAGTAGAGATAAAATGTGCAATTTATGCTGATGAGTGCTTAACAAATCTTTTTAAATAACATGTTGTAGTGGAGAAATTATAATAACATGGACAGTAATTGAAATAAAACATTTTGTCAGTTCTACTCACTTAAATCCAAGATTTAAGAATTTGAGAATTCAAAACAAAAATATCAAGAACAGCACAGAGAAAACATATCTAAAGATCACTTTGGAAAATAAACTTACTTTCAAGGCTCATGCTGAGAGAATCTACTCTAAAGTTTCACATAAATCTAATATTCTTAAACGTCTGGCCGGAGTTAAATGGGGAGGATTTCCAGACCTTCTAAATTAGTCTTATAGGTCATACATAAAGCCATGTCTAACTTAAGGATTGGAAATTCTACCAATTGCCAAAGAAATGAGAAAAATAAATTAGAGACAAGTGACAATTACTGCCTACATCTTGGTGCAGTACGGACAACTCCAGTACACGACCTTCAGACTTTCACAAATAACATGCCATACGAGGAAGGTTTTAACGACATATTTTAAATGAAAATCTGATACAAAAATAACAAGATAATCAATGGATAATAGGACCTCCTCAACAGCTATAGCTCAGACCAGCTTTAAACAATTAATCCTATTACTTTAAATGAGCAATTCTTGTATCTTTGTATATGTCGCGGATCTCGAAAACGGCTCTAACGAATTCAAAGAAATTTTGTATTTAGGTGTAGTTTTGATTTTTAAGTACACCCATATAGTTTTATTTCGTGTAAAAACGTAATTTTTTGAGAAAATCTAATTTAAAAGTTGAAAAAAATCAGCGATACTCTTCAGACTCCCGGATATATACTGATTTATATAGAATAAAAGGTGAAACAGGAGCTTTAATATATTTTGGCCACTTCTCACACTACTTTGCTTTAAGTATCAACTTTATAGCGTTTGAGGCAGAATTTATAGCAATAAACGAAGCACTTCAATAGCTGATTGTGAGGCCACGGCTGAACACGAATATAGCTGTCTTGGTGCAAATCATTTCTGCAAGCAATAGCCAATAATAATAATCCAAAAAACACAGTAATATAAAATATCAGACAGACTTAAAAAATTTTATTAAATAATGTAAACAATATCTTACTACAGTGGGTTCCTGCTGATGTGGAGAACGAGGATACAGATGACTTGGCGAAGATAGGAACACAAATTATCCAAAAACCAGCCAGTGCCCTGACGTTGCAATCAGTTACTCGTAAATTAAAAACCTGAAAACTGAAATGTTTTGATGATATGAACGATAAACTTTAGGGCGAAGATTATGATCCGTTTGAGTTTTTTATTTAGAAAATGGGACACTAC